>CAHIKZ030004609.1:195000-200000 GCA_903632075.3 Acanthosepion pharaonis
CTCTCTCTCCACTTCTATCTTTTCCTTCTATATTCCCTTCTTTCTTTTTTTCTTTCTTTTCTCAACTTTCCACGTGATTAAAACGCGGAATAGTTCATTATTTATGAGGTACTGACAGGACGTAATGGCCGTGCTAAATAACGGAGGGTTAAACAAGCACAGTTATAATAGGATACTAATGATGTCGCCGATGACTTCTGATCCTAACTGATTAAAGTGTGGTAACACCGATGTATTTGTCTATTGCTAGGTCTGTTGTTAGGCAAGTTGATTCACTGTCGTACTAGACAATATAAATCAAGCATTCGTCCATGCTTTGAATGTTGCTGCCACATCTGGTTTGGTGCCCCTGCTATATATTTAAAGACTCTTGATAAAATCCAAAGAAAATTCTACAATGTTATCGGTCCTGACCTGGCATCTCGCTTTCCCACGTAGCCTTTACTATAAATACTGTCATGATAATTGTTCTGGTGGGCTTTACTCAATGGTACCCAGACTTTATGCATTTAAGCGCAGTACTGGATTGGCGGTAAGGTCTCATCAATTTACAGTTGAAATGATTAGATGTAACCGTAAGTTCTATGCTAAGAGTTTCTTCTCTCGAAATTCTTACCTATGGAACTCTCTTCCGGCTCCATGTTTTTTTCCATCCATCTTTTGTTATCTACTGTTTTCATGATTCATCTTCTTTCATTGTTTTCAGATACAGTGCACCTAGTGCGGATCGAACTCATCAGTCAGTTGTAATTAGGTTTTTGAGACAAGCTTGTTAACCATTACGCCATGTCGAAGTAGCTTGTAGTGATTTACTAAGCGTAGCTTAGGTGTGTCACATGACCGAAAGTAAGGTGCGCTCAGTGAGGATCGAATTCACTACTCAGTCGTAATTAATCTAGCGAGATAAGATTGCTAGACACGCTCCATCGAAAGCCCTATAACAATAATAATAATAATTTACGATATCATAGACGCTAATAAATCTAAACCGATATTACATAGACAAAAAAAAAAAAAACACAACAAAAAATCCCACCCTTCAGAGTCTGTCTATATTTCTGAGATGAGGTATTATGTACAGTACGGCCGAAACGTTGTGACAAATATGGCGACAAAGATGAGGACAATAGTCCGACTAATGTAAATACTGAAAAAACCCCACAAAAAACATAAATAATAGGACACTCAGTAAGTAACAAATTCTCAAATTGGTTTGCAAGACTATCTTTGCAGACCAACACATTATTTTTGTTGCTCAAGATTCATGTTTTGTTTGTTTATTTGTTTGTGTTTTACGGCATATCAACCTCGTTGGGTTATTTAATGCTAATAATAGATATCCGGACCTTGATAACTAGATAGATAGCTTGTCATTCATAATTTGATATAAAGATATATATGTTAATATTTACACCTTGACAAACAGATAGCTTGATAATTACACTTCGACATATAGATAGATATTCTGATATTCCGGACTTAGAGGCTCTTGCAAGTACTTTAACAGAGCTTAAAGATTCATCTGACACAGAACCACTTATGTGGATCACTCAGTGACGATCGAACTCACTGTGTTAGCGAATTGGTCCGTCAGACACCCTTGCTAAACATTGTGGGACTTTAAATCTACTCTGGATCGAACTCAGTTAGTTATGCGCCATGCGTGATACACGCGTAGGCGATCATGTATCTTGATACGACGAGGCAGATTTTTTTCCCGAAATAGGTTGCCATTTCTTTCTGCGGTAGAGAGACCAGTTGCCAACCAACTATAGAACCCGGTCTATCCTGCTATTACTGGTGAACAGGTTTCCTTTCAGCACGTTAGTGAATGTAATGGAGTCGACTGGAATTCGTACTCGGCTCTCCGATTTCTCAATCCGTGCCGCTAAACAATACTCCACCGTGCCTCCTCCAGAGGATCGAACTAGCGAGTCATTATTATTCAGCGTGTTTATTAATCATCGCGCCCAACTCAACGCGTAAGAGGATTGGGAAAGAGGACGGGGACGGGATAGCATGACAAATGATTTATTGACCGATCCCAGGGAAATACTACACGAAGACGCCGATACACAGGTATATGTATGCGGATTGGCTTGTGACAGAGATAGTTCTGTATTTTACGTGGGAGTAAATGGTCGCGAATGGATCCAGGATTTTAAATGCTGTCGCTAATACAATTTTTCTCCATCCACTATATCAAAATGTCCTAACCTTGAGTCTGAATAAGCTATGCTTAAAACGTGCATATATATATATATATATATATATATATATATATAAGTGTTTCACCACAAGTAAGGCGGGAAGCCACTAGAACGCAAAGGGTTACAGAGAGTTGGAGTGAGATCAAATAGGAGTGATAGAGAAAAGGATGAAGATAAGGATAGGGGATAGATCAAGGCATCTGGAGATGTCGATTGACATTACATTTGAATAGTCGGAGATTATAGCTATCAGGGAAACAAGAAAAGGGGAGGGAGTTCCACAAGCGAGAGGTGCGAGACATGAAGCTATTGGAGTAAAAGAGACGGTTACATTTAACAGTTTCGACAGTGAAAGGGTGAGAGCGAGATGCCAGCCTAGTTGAACGCTTAAATTCATGAAGTCTGGCAACCAGCGAAAGCAACTCCTCTTACCATAAAAGTATTTGTAAAAAAGACAGAGGGAGGCGACTATATATATATATATATGAAGAAATATAGTCTTATGGTATTTATGGGATAAAGTGCTCAATATCAGAGATAGAGCGTGTGTAAATATAAAAGTGTTGACTTCAGTGTTCACTTTTATATTTACACACACACACACACACTCTCTCTCTCTCTCTCTCTCTATATATATATATATATATATATATATATATATATGGCAGCATTCATCAACTTAAATAAAGAAACCTTCCAAAGAGTTGCAGAAGATTCCGAAGTCGTCTGGAGGTCATGGTCGAAGCCAATGGTGATTTTATTGAATAAATTTATCTTTAGTATTTAAAGATGTTTTTGTGCAGTTTTTGGTTAAAATAAGATGCCCGTGTTATTTTCATTTTTGAGTAATTTAGACGGCATTTTATCCATCGCGCACGCACTGTCTGTCTCTCTCTGTCTCTCTCTCTCTATATATATATATGAAGAAATAACCACGACATCCTACAGATGTGCACATAAGCACGCGTACAGACACACACGCATACACGTGCGAACGCACACAAAGAAGAAAAATATAATTGATTCGATGCTCCGTTCATTTATAAAACAGTATATTTATTTATTTTTGTCTGCCGACCTGGATATTCGTGAAATCTTATTAAAGTAAAAATACGCTGTTCACAGGATTCGAACCTGCGATTCCTAGGGCGGAGAAAACTGCCGTTAGGCCCGAGGTGCTCTAGACTGAATGGGCCACGAAGATCGGGATGGCTGAATATTAACTTTAAGCGAAATACTTATTTTCCTGTCTGCTCACTTTATTATCTAAACGTAAATAAAGCTATTTTCTAAAGAGGTAATAGATTTTATTTTTATTTGCTCTTTCTGCTAGTTGGACGTGGGTTCGAATCCTGCCGGAGAGCGGATATCGTTTTTAATAAGATTTCTCGAATATTCAAGCCGGTAGACGAAAATAAATAAATATACTGTTTAATAAATGAACGGAACGTCTACTCAAATACGAGTATCCACTAAAATAGCGTTTAAAGTAATAAAATCTTTCGTATTAATAAATTAAACATCGATTACTCCTTTAAAAAATTGCAATATACATATATACATAGGATTTGAGGAATCGGAGCCGAGGCCGAATTCCATTCGAATCCATTACATTCACTTACGTGATAATACCCTTGGGAAAGGTATTAATCCTTCTCTTCTCGCTTCAGATATGGGTGAATAACAGGACAGACTGGATTCTCTAGCCTTAGATGGTAATGGTCGAAAAGAAGGAATACTCTGAATTCAAAACCTGCGGAGGGTCGTTTGGGGACCTTGTGATACCTAGCGAACCAGGTCTTTGTATTCGGGCTTTCAAAACGTGTGGTTGGTTCTGCACAAACCCATCACCACTAAAATCAGATCATATCTGCTGGTGTCTGGGCTGTCAGTTCCTAGGAACTGAGCTGCTTGACACTCGTAAGTCATACCCTCATACGGGAGAGTCCACCATATATATATATATATAACTATGAACCTAAAGAGCCAGGCAAACCTACCTAGGTTTCACCTATGCGGATCGTCAGGCTACGCTGACCAAAGAGGTAACGTTAGAACAGAATATAAAGCCTACTTCAAATGTTTTTATGTTTTTATTCTAATGTTACCTCTTTGGCCGGCGTACCCTGACGATCCGCGTAGGTGAAACCTAGGTAGGTTTGCCTGGCTCTTCAAGGTTCAGAGTTAGATTTGCTCTACTTAGTGTATTGAGCACTTTGCTTAGTTACTTTTGCTTTACTCGTTTTGGAGTTTTTTTTTTCTTTGGACTCATCTTGGATTCTGGACGATTGTTTTTCGCCTCATTTACATGTTCTTAGTTCTTTCATTTTTATCCTTATTTTTCCATGGGTATTGGTTTGTTCATTTACAAGCCAAAACACCTAAGGCTTTTCAGACGAGTATAATTAGTTATATTCATATGTTTATTATATATATATATATATATATATATATATATATATATATATATATATATATATATATATATATATATATATATATATATATATATATATATATATATATATATATAAATATACATACACCTACGTTCGAAGTGCAACTTAAAGTTTCGTGGTTTCTCATCAGAAACGAATTATTACTTTCAATTTAAAAAAAAAATACTAGGTCTCATGGGAGGAACACTAAATTAAACGTAGATTCAAAGCTCAAGACTTAATATATTATTAGGGGATGTATAGTGTAAGTAGAGGGATATTTAAAAGAAAAAAAGACTCAAGCTTCAAGGTTAAAAGAGGAACGCAGTATTAATAGACGTTAAAATGGTTA
>CAHIKZ030004609.1:205000-247500 GCA_903632075.3 Acanthosepion pharaonis
CATACCACGTGACAAAAACAAAAAACAAAACACAAAACAACCTAAGTGTGTGTGTGTGTGTGCGGGGGGTAAATATTTATTCAACAAAAAAAAAAAAAAAAATCCTCAGTGGAAAGTCAATAACGGGAAAACGTCTAATTTAGTAGCCAAGATTTTTTATGTCTACATACATTGAGAATTTCAGTTTTAGAGTTTAAAACCTATAAATATGTGTTTCTCTTTGCCTCGTTAGCCAAACTTTCCCTGACGATCCGTTTAGGTGAAACCTAGGTAGGTTTGTCTGGCTCACTAGGTGTATATATATATATATATATATATATATATATATATATATATATATATATATATATATACAAGCTTCATTAAATATGACATATAAAGTTTTATTTTTCCATTTCCAGTTAACAGTAATATGGCAAAATGTATAGCCGAAATCGCTCGGAAAGAAAAATATCTGAACAGTTTTGTATATTTTATCTCCTGAAAAGAAAAAATATAAAATCATATGAGAAATTATATAAAAACTTAATCAAAGCACCTTGTCTGTCATATTTAATGAAGCTTGCATGAAAGAAGGGTTGCTACCTAAGTACACAATATATATATATATATATATATATATATATATATATATATATATAATATTAATAATAATAATAAAGATAGATTTTTCCTCACCGGTAGGACAATGTAATCGTCAGGGGCTAATTCAAAACAGCAACCAATATTCACAAGAACCTGACGATTGTGCTGTGCATGAAACTCAGAGTCATGGTACTGGTGAGGATAAAAGTATATTTATCATTGATATAAATTATAACTGTTAATATACATTGAGTACTATTTCAGTAGCATCAACACTCAATAATCGTTAATTATATATATATATATAATTAACGATAAAATATATATATATATATATATATATATATATATATATATATATATATATATATATATATATATATATATATATATATCGTTTCAACCTTTGAAGTAAAGTCTGATGATCCGCAGTCCGCAGGGCTGTGGTGAAATAATTTATTACATGGAACCTTAAAGTGGTCTGTTTTTATTTAAATTATTTGCTCTGGATTTATATTGAGCTCTCTGGATTTTATCCTCCTTGGGTTTACCCATACGGATTACCTAGTTTTCCATAAACTAACTATATATATATATATAATAAAAAATTTAATCACTAATATTCCATGGAATATTAGTGTTTTAAGCCTTTTTATTATATTCTTACTCTGTACTGGACATTGAGTTCTACCTGCAATTCTATCCTCTTGAAATTTATATATATATATATATATATATATATATATATATATATATATATATATATATATATATATATATGTGTGTGTGTGTGTGTGTGTGTGTATATTACACTGATATTATATATATATATATATATATATATATATATATATATATATGTGTGTGTGTGTGTGTGTGTGTGTGTGTGTGTGTATTAACCACTGATATTATATATATGTACGTACCAACAGGACCGGTGTGTTGTATCCACGAAAACCCGACAGATAGGTGCAGTCAGATTAAACAGTCCCGGTTAGTTCATTGTGATCCTCGCTATCATATGAACTTTTGTTTTTTCTAACAGCTTTTATATACGTTACAAATTAAACTAAGCACAACTGACTCTTAATAATTCTCGCGGATTTTAACGTCATTCTGGGATCTTTTCTTTTTTTTTTTTTTTGGCCAAATCTTTATTTATTTCGTGAAGTCTGGAAAAGCTATATAAAATTCACTATTTTTTTTCATCCATAAATTTGAATGTGTTCTTTTTCAAATGAAATATCTCAAGTTGATGTTAAACATTGATGTTAAAAATTGCTGCAAAATATTGTTGATTAATAAATCAACAATATTTTGCAGCCGGTTTTAATGATGTTATCATCTATTACGACACATTTCTAATTTGTATTTTGATACATTGTATTTATTTTCAAGTTTTCTAGCTGAATTGTTCACTTATATTGCATATGGTCGTCTATTTTACATAATTAGGTTACAATAAATTCGAGATGTATTAGAATGGGGACCCCGTAACATAGATTCAGTGGAGTTTCACGTGTACATTGCCCCTGCCTACCAATAATATATATATATATATATATATATATATATATATATATAATGATGTAAATATAAATATTTATCCTCGTCTGGAAAAACCTTAGGTGTTTTGGCTTGTAAATGAACAAACCAATGGCCAATCTAAAATAAGGGATAAAAAAGAACTAAGAATATAAAATTGAGACGAAAAACAATCGTCCAGAATCCAATCTCAGAGTCCAATGAAAAACTCCAAAACGAGTAAAGCAAAAGTAACTATGTAATTTGCTCAATACACTAAGTAGAGCAAACTTAACTATGAACCTAAAGAGTCAGGTAAACCTACCTAGGTTTCACCTAGGCGGATAGTCGGGGTAAGCTAGTATATATATATATATATATATATATATATATATATATACACACACACACACACACATATATATATATATATATATATATATATATATATATATATATATATATATACGTACCTATGCCAATAGGGCAACAACAAAAACAGGGACAACAAATGTTTATTGTTTCATAAAACTCTCTTTCTTGTTACTTGTATCAAAGTTTCTGTCAATCGTGTAAAATGATTATTATTCAGTGAAAGACTCATTTTAAATTTCAGCTCATAACTTTGCCAGTCTCAGTCTTCATTTCGTGCTCGATATTTTTGGCCTTATGCCAAACAATGCTAAAATAGCAAGAATTTGTCACGCAACGAATTCAAAGATCAAATAAAGAAGAAAGAGACAGAAAGAGACGAAGTCATTTTTGATTATATTCGTTAGGCATCATGAAATTCTCACCATTCTTTTAGCTTGGAATTAAAACTATTAGCCCCCACCCAAACAAAAAGATGTTTCACTTGAAGCGTATCAACTTTTTCTGGATATTCAACGACCTCTTAAATTTTTCTTCTGTCTCCCTAAATTCAAATGATTCGAATCGTATAAATCCCATGAATACATATCTTATATAAATATCTATACACACACACACACACACACACACACACACACACACACACACACACACACACACACACACACACACACATATATATATAATATACAGGGTGTCCATAAAGTTCGTGTGCATTTTAAAAAATTTATAACTTTATTTGTATTTGCGATAGAAATAATCTGTAAAAAATGTTATAAAGTTTAATGTACCTAGTTTTAAGTATAGCTAAAATAACTAATGTGATTTCAGGCATTACTGTAAATCAGTTGGCAAATGTTTTCCGTGAAGTGGAAAATCGTATTACCCTTTGTATTGCTAATGATGGAGGACATGTGGAAACTTAAATAAAATTTCAATAAAACCTTAAAAAGTAAAGATTTACTTCTTTCTAATCCTTTTTAGAAATTGTTTCTATCGCAAATACAAATAAAGTTATAAATGTTTTAAAATGCACACGAACTCTATGGACACCCTGTATACTGGTGTACAAGTTAACTTTTAATAGTGCGGCCACTGTATTTTGTTTTGCATGAATTTTAACCCCCCCCCAAAAAAAAAAAAACAAAAAAACAAAAAAGAAATTACTTGTGGATAGTGCAACCAGTCACCGAAAATGCACGATTTTTAACCTCTTCAAAAATATTACCTGTGTATAGTGCAATCCCCTTATTTTTGGGGGTAAAAAAAAAAAACTGATCACAAAAACTTGCCTTATAGTCGAAATATGTAAGCAAACGATCGGATACAGGAGATAGACGGGGACCTTCAACTCTCAAACAAAATGGCAGGGTTTCCAATTCAGGGAAGCATGTAGGTTTTCCCTACTTTGAAGATTGGGGCAATACAGTTCCCCCCTCCCCCCCAAAAAACAAGAATAAATGTTAACCGATATAGAAATAATTAAGAGAAACGAATAAAAAAAAAAGATGTATCAAATTGTTATCAAGTCTGTACGAACCTTTGTTTCGATTAGTCCGTCTATGCAGAGAGAAGAGAACTCGTAAATTCATGTCCGTCAGTAACCGTTTGGTTTGGTTTATATTCTAACTGCTTTTTAACAGAGCCAAATAAAGAAAGAGAGGAGAGAGAAAGAGAGATAACAAGAGAGAATAAGTCAAAGAGAAAGATGGAGGAGAGGCAATGGGGAAAGAAGAGGGCTTGACGGAAGTGGGAAGAGAGAGGAGACATAGGAACAAATTTAACAAAGTTTTAAAAGAAAAAAAAAACAGGTAATTCGAGGACGAAGATAGATTGGAAAGGGAGAGAGAGAAAGAAACCAGAAAGAGAGAGAGAGAGAGAGAAAAGGAGAGAGAGAAGGCGAGAGAGAGAGAGACTTAGAGTGAATGAGAAAAAGAGGGAGAGAGAAAAAAGAGGGAGGGAGCGGTGACGAAGAACGTGTTTGTTGTGCGTGGACACGTTTGTAAATTCATGCGAACATACATTTTGGAAAAAAGAGATGGAGGAAGAAGCGGATATAATTTAAAATGGAAGAGAAAAAGATTGCCTTTTGCAAACGTAGAAGAAGAAGATTTACAGAAAGAAAGAAAAAAGAAAGAAAGAAAGAAAGATAATAAACAAAGAGAAAGAAAAATAGAAAGAAAGAAAGAAAGAAAAAGAAAGAAAGGAAGAAATAAAGAGATAAATGTGGTTTAGATGGTGCATTTTTTGTCTGTTTGAATGGAGTAAAAAAAAATGAGCGGGCGGGACTTTTGATGGGCGTGCGCGTGTGTTTGTGTGTGATAGGAAGGAAAACAGAAGGAAAAAAAAAAAAAAAAAGGTCGAGGCCGACAGACGCACATGTTCTGCGCCGTGTCCAATAAACTGAATAGAAGATTGTCGTTATGTCAGTCTGTGTGCGCACGCCTGGTTTTGTGTATACCTGTGTATGTGCGTGCGTGCCTGCGCGTGTGTGCGGGATCGCTTGTGTAGTTCCGTGCGCGTGCGTAGTAGAGAGAAAGTGAGAGTTTGCGAGAAAAATGAGGGTAAATAAAACGACGAAAGAAAGAAAGAAAAAAAGAAAGTAAAGAATGAAGGAAAAAAGTAACTAAATCAAATGCAGCTTGAAATGCAAAAGAGAGAAAGAAAAAGAGAAAACAATTCTCGCAGAGAAAGGAAGGTGGGGGGAAAGAGAAGCAAACGAAAAGAATGAAGAAAATAAGGAAGAAAAAAAGAGACAGATTAAACGAAGATATATTGAATACTGTGACATAAAAAAGGAGGAATAAATAAAGAAAGCAAGAAAGAAAGAAATGTATATATAAAAAGAGAGAGGATAAGAAATTAGATTGAAGAACCAGAGATAGAGAGGGGGAGAGAGAGAAGGAGAAAGAGGGAGAGGGAGAGAGAGAAAGAGAGTGATAACAAATAAAGGAAAAAGAAAAGATTTAGAAGCAGCGATTAAACACTGAGAAGGAAAGAAAGCAACAGATAGAGACAGAAAGATGGAAATAGAAAAAAAAAGAAAGAGAAGAGAGAGAGAGAGAGCAAGTGAACAGAGAGAGAAATAGAAATTCAAAGATGATTAGAGAGAGGAAAATCAGGTATTTGTTATAATGAAGAGAGAAAAAAATAAATGTGTCCAATAATGGCGAAATGACAGACCAAGAAAATTTCCTAAAACATTTGGCCGTTGTGGTTTATCACCGACATTTGAGACGTGTTCTCATCGTGGACACATCGTGTGCGCATGCTCAGACTCTTACACCACATATCTCCATTTACACACAGCCTCATTCATTCCAAAAGATTTAAGCGCACACAACTAGACGAACCTGTCCATGACATCCACAAGGAAATAATTGTTTCTGGGATTCTGTGATGAAGTATTTTCATTATTCCATATATTTTTCTGACTGTTAACTTCATCTTTATTGCTTTTGGTCAATTAATTTTTCAGTCTTTCTCTATTGTCTAAAGTTCCAAAAAGGAGTATTTTTCATATATATGTTTCTAACAGCTGTCTTCATTTTAATTGTTTTTAACACAAATGGTGTATTGCTGCCATTTATAGGCTGGTGCTGTCCAGTACACACTTGCCAATCTTGTTCAAAAGCAACTACGTTTTCTTGTGAGTGATGAATTATTTTTCTCTCTAAAAACCTTTTCACACGCTGCTTTATCGCTATTTACACGGCAAGAGATCTGACGAATTATACCACTTTGCCGAAACAGCAGCTGGATACCGACATGTCACGAACACAAGAGTGAATCATCCCCATTTCCCTTTAAGTAGGACATTCCACTCGGACAGCTTCTTACCAAGAACTGCTGCTTTGTGGAACAGACTCCCGGCAGGGTGTTTTCCCAAACCCATCAATCAAGCCCTCTTCATTTTATGGCGAACCGTTATATTTCCAGCATAGCGACATGAACTCCACATCTTGCCTTTTCTTACGCTCCTACAACAACACACAATACTGATCTACCTTGAGTGGCTCCTGGGCCTTTTATAGGGTGACCATTACTAAAACTTTTATATGTTTTTCAGACTATCTATAGTGCGAGAAGGCGCATACAAAGCATTTTCACTATTCAAAATATGTTTTTCTAACTGTTGATTTAATCTTGTTTTGTCGTCTTGGGTATAACGATAAACTACATACAGCAGCAAGGCCTCAGACCTCTTATTTGCTATTGTTCCTAGGTCCACCCTGACACGGAGTGCTAGCACCTGTTAGGGTAGTCCTGGGTAGGATGATAAACTACATTCAGCAGCAAGGCCTCTGATCGGGAGATTGGAGGTTCTGAGTCGCATCACCTCTTAATTGCTGTTGTTCTCAGGTCCACCCTGATCTGAGGTGTTAGCACAAAACAAAACTCAACAGTACATTTTTATAATAAAAGTAGCAGCATATACCCAGCTGGTCGATCAGGAAAAAAAGCGTCAAATTAGAATGGAGCAAAACCAGTATCATGTTTAGATGTAAGAGAGTTTATTTTTTACAATTACTTAAATGTATTTTCATTAAAAAAGATTTTGAATTAATGCAATTACTGATATAACAGAAGTAGTCTGTGTCTATTAAATCGAAGTTAGCCGAGGAGATGAAGGGGTAAAACAGGCAACATGAAGACGGACTTCAGACTACAATTATTTTGGAGTTTTTGAATTTCAATTTGTCAGTGTGCTACCAGGGATGACATTTATAAAGCAATTGTTAAGTTGGTTGAAAGATCAACGAAAATAAGAAAAAAAAAACTGTAAAAATCTACGCAGGTTTTCACTAAATGTCTGTTAAACAATTAACTTACTGTTGGCTACAATTGAGTGAAGTTTATAATAGATTGCTTGAAAATTGAGGAAGTTTTTAGTTTAAAATTTGTGTTGAAATCGATTTGTGTTGAAATCGATTTGTGTTGAAATCGATTTATGTTGAAATCGATTTATGTTAAAAAATTTAATCAAATTTATGTTAAAATAATTTAATCAAATTTATGTTAAAATTGATTTTTCGTTTTTTGCAGTTTTTCGCTAAACGCAGTGGCGTATAAATAAAAATGAGGTATTGTTGAGCTCCTCATGATGTACGTAACCAACATACCGAGTTTGAACGAAATCGGAAGAAAAAAGTTAAATTTATCGATCTTGATTGGCTTTATTGATTATTGATTTTTAAAAATTATCGATTTTTTTAGGATAAGAACCTATCTCTTACATTGTACAAAGTATATGCCGAGTTTGGTCAAAATAGGTTGGATGTATCTCGAGTGAAAAGGTATCACACAGACAAATGCAGGTAGATACCTTCTTCAGCCTTCTTTCAGTGGTGATTGTGTCTGTTTTTAGAATATATTTAGGTATTTTTCTTATTTCTCTTCCTTTCTTTTTCATTTTATTCGTCCCAACGGGAAGATAAGAGTTAGGCAGATCCGCGGAAATATACGTCAATCTCTATCATTTTTAATATGAATTGTAGAAAAAGCAAAATGGGAATGTATCCTTTGAAGCTAGTTTACAAGCCCATCAGTTTAATTACTGTACTGTCTTCCGATATATATATATATATATATAAACGTGTTTTTTCGATATATACAGGGTGAGATGGTTAAATTATCGCCATTTTATATTTTTAATTTCCCGCATGCGCGTTGTTTGTTTTTGATTTTGTCGATTACACAGTATATTAGGGTCAGTTGGCCAACGTCTGTGAGATAAAGGGCACCATGACGTAATTGACTCCGCCAGATTTTGTACTGCTTGGAATTCACCCAGGAAGCTCCAATACATTTCAGAGTGTTTGGGTGTCAATCTGAGGAGAGTGTAGAGGATTCTGAAAGGTTTGCATTAGTCTAATAGCGATTATTAATGTGTTTGGTGTGATCACATGTGATGGCGGCGTCATGCCCCGATTCATCTTCCCACAGGCCCTAAAACTCAACACGGAGGTGTACATAAAGTGCCTTGAGGAGGTAGTTCTGCTCTGGATCAAGAGGGTGGCTGCATGAATGTCCTATGTCAGGCAACAGGACTCTGTACCATGCCACACAAGCAGAAGAACCCAGTCATGGATGTCAGACAATTTCTGCGACCACATCACCACTTACACCTGATCACTTAATTCTCCAGATTGCAAACCCGTTGATTATTATGTGTGGGGCGCAATTGAGCAAAATACCCCCCCCCCAAAAAAACAACTCCTTGTAAGACCAAAGATGAGCTGAAGAAAAGAATTATGGCAGCATTCACCACTTAAACATGGGGACAGCCCAGAAAAGATGCAAGAGATTACAAAGTCGCCTGGAAGACATGGTGAAACCAATGACGATTCAAGATATTTTTGTATAATTTTGGTAAATATGCCTGTTAAAATGAGATGTCAGGGTTATTTTCATTTTTGCATAATTCAGACGATAATTTATCCATGCCTCACAAACAGAAGAACCCAGTGATGGATGTCAGACAATATTTGCAACTACATCACTCCTTGCATCTGGTCATTAACTCCTCAGACTACCCCCCTTGATTGTTATTTGTGGGGCGTAGTTGAGCGTGAGACCATCAAAACTCCTTGTAGGACCAAAAATAAACTGAAGGAAAGGATTCCGGTAGCATTCACCAACTTAAACAAGGAGACCATCCAGAAGAGTTGCAGGAGATTCCGAAGTCCTCTGGAGGATGTGGTTGAAGCCAATAGCGATTTTATTGAATAAATTTACATTTTAGTATTTCAAGATATTTTTGCGCATTTTTGGTAAATATGTCTGTTAAAATGAGATGTCAGTGTTATTTTCATTTTTTGCGTAATTTAGACGAAAAATTTATCCATATCACTCTGTATATATTGGCCCGGAGTAAAAATTTACCAGAAGACAGAATTCATGGTTATCAGCAAAAGAGGTGAGCCCAAAATGCAAATTACAAATCGGGGATACTAAAATCAAGTAAATATCTGGGAAGTGTTCTAACAGAGGACAGAAAGTGTGACACTGAGATCCAAAGACGCATGAGGTGTGTGTGTGTGTGTGTGTGTGTGTGTGTGTGTGTGTGTGTGTGTGTGTGTGTGTGTGTGTGTGTGTGTAGGGGGATGAATTCCAAAAGCTATACAGAGTATTAAGAGACGGAAAACTTCGTTAGAGACAAAGAAAAGAATACTGGACAGTTACGTGATATCTCTCCTCCTACAGGACAGTGAATGTTGGACAATCATATAAAGGTCGAAGAAACTCGAAGTAACAGAAATTTGGTTCTACAGAAAGATGTAAACAAAAAGGAAACTTATACTTAACATCAAGAAGAGGGATTTGAACTTTCTGGGTTACGTAATGAGGAAGGAATGCTTGGAAAATCTGATACTCACGGGACAGATTGAGAGAAAGAGGAAAGTAGTGTGTACCATACTTGATGAGCTTGGGTAAATGAATGGTAAAACAGGATTTGGGAGAAATAGCAAAAAGACAAAATTTAATAAAAGCTACAAGGAATAGGAAGATGTGGAGGACCATGATCACCTTCCGATCTCAAATATCTAACTTCCTGCTACTGTACTTTATCATTGTAAGAGTCAAGAATGGAGCATTGCTGTCACATCTGGGCGAGTGTTGAGTACTGTCCAGCCTCAAACAGAGTTCAAAAGCGATTACGCGAACTTGTGGATGATTAATTAGTACCCACCTTATACCACAGACGCCTCTATGGCGGATGTTCAGACGAGTTACATTCGTCAGTACCACTAGTTCAGACCTTCACAGCTAAGACCAGCCATGACATGTTCACGGTGGCAAAGCACCCCCATTTCCTTCGTGTTCCTTTACTGTTATTTTGTGGAACAAACTCCCAAGAGGGTGCTTCCCTTACAACTACAATATTCTTCTCTCAAGTCAAGTCAACCGATATCTATCTTACACGCCCTCATAATCCGTCCTTACAACAATCACGCTTAGTAACCCTCTACGCTGAATGACTCTTGCTCCTTCTATTGCATGAATACTGGATGTCCCTTCAGAAGATTTGCGATGATGGCTCTCCACAATTTCCTGTCCTTTGTTGCATTTAATGAAATTTCTCTTTTTGTTATCTCTCCTAAACCTTGTTCCAACATCCATTCACCCATTCTTTTTCTTCCTCTATGTGCTGTGTCCCTTCAGAAGGTGTGCGATCATGGCTCTCCACGATTTCCTGTCCTTTGTTGCTCTTAATGAAAGTTCTCTTTTTGTTATTTCTCCTATTTCTCCTTGTTCCAACTTCCATTTACTCAAGTTCATTCTTCTTCTTCTATGTGCTGTGTCCCTTCAGAAGGTGTGCGATCATGGCTCTCCACGATTTCCTGTCCTTTGTTGCTCTTAATGAAAGTTCTCTTTTTGTTATTTCTCCTATTTCTCCTTGTTCCAACTTCCATTTACTCAAGTTCATTCTTCTTCTTCTATGTGCTGTGTCCCTTCAGAAGGTGTGCGATCATGGCTCTCCACAATTTCCTGTCCTTTGTTGCTCTTAATGAAATTAAGGTATAAAAAAGGTGTTCTTGTCTTCGAGCAATTCCTGGGATAACACGAAACGAGATTGGAACCAGAGAACAGTAATTTTTCACCAGTTTTAATCCCCGTTGTGCCATTCGTCCGCTTCTTCCGCTAAAGTAAATCCTTTTACTATAACCTTCGTGAACTTCTAAGACGGACGTCATTTCGTGACAAACTTTATTTGATGGGGGACTTCGATATTCGTGTGGGATATGACACACTATCCTGGGGTAAAGTCGTTAGAAAAAATGGCGTCGGTAAATCAAATTATAACGGGGTATTGCTGCTGTCTCTTGGCAGTGAATTCGATCTTGTAATCACCAAGACAATTCTCTAACAAACAACTAGTTTCAAAACTACATAAGGACATCCTAGATCAGGGTACGTCCATCTCATTGATCACATCATTTGTGGTCATGATCGCTATGACATAAACCTGAAGCGATCACTAGCAATCGGTCAATGTTGATCTGATCATAAAATTGTTTGCTCACATACGGCAATGCATTTGAAGAATCCTGTTAGAAACAATCGAGCAAAACCTCCAAAGAAGGTAGACATAAGAAAACTGAAAGACAGGGAAACATTAGATTCTTTCCAAACATTGTATGACTCAAGACTTTCATCTCTTGATGTAGATAATGAAGTTGAATCGGCATGGTCTGCCTTACAAAACTTACTGTATGACTCGGCAAAATAAAACACTCGGATATGTTCAGTGAAAACATCCTGACTGGTTTGATTCAAACGATCCTGAAATTAAATCTCTCCTTGGAAACATAAATGTCATCAGTTCTGGAAGGCACACAAAACTAAAGAAGAATATAAGGTTTTATAGCATTGAGAGTTCTAGAAATTAACTCAGAACTACCAGAGAAAATGCCATGTTTTAACCAAAGTTTGAATGCAATAGGCCTTGTATAAATATCTCCTCTTTTTCTTCTACTCGGTGATCTGGCGTGGTCATACAATTCCCGAGCACATGACCACCTCTCAGGGTAAAACATCGGAGATTTATTCATTCATGCGTTGCGTGTCTTGGTCAAGTAGACCTGGCGGAGTCCATCTCCCTTCAGGTCAAACCAACGCCGATGCCTGCATCTTGTAGGCTAGCCAAGGTTACAGACACTTGGACGTTGATTCCGTCGATGTCTATATATGTGTGTGTGGGGGGGGGTCCACTGTCCTGGTCATTAACTTCAGTCTCTGAAAATGTGATGCCGTGCGTATTGGCCTCATCCATATTTATCGATCCCAGTCTACCAGTGTTAAATAGATGGCCACTGAGCTTACAAGAGGTTTCATCCATCCTTAGACAGGTTTTGTTTTTAATTATGCTGGCTGTCTATCTACAATCCGTACGAGAAAAGCCTGGTGAGGGAACCAGTTTAATTGGCGATTTTCCGACCATACGACAGGAAGTATTGGGTTTATAGTATCATGAGAACACATAGAGTGACCTGGAATATTTTATTTTTATTTCTTTTACACATATATTTGCAACAAACTATTTCTTTGTCAATGCACTTGATTCACTTACGAATATTAATTACATAGATCAAATATTATCGAGTGAAAATTTCGCATAAAAGGTCTTATTGATTCACCCTGAAATATGCTTAGACGGATCAATAAATTTGTAACCTACAGCGAAAAACAAATAAACGTTTATTTCGCACAACAATTATTTATTATTCAACGTAATCTCTTTTCTTGTCAATGCACTTAACCCAATACCATTAATTAAATAGAATGACAAACAGGTAATATGCGTGTCAGGATACGGACTTATTGATACGCCTTCAAATCTATCAGGCGACAGACTTGCTGGTTTTTTCTTGTTTTTTTTTTTTTGCTTTTTTTTGTTTAATTGCACATACCATTCGAATGTCCTTTTTGCGTCATATCACGGAGTTTATTTCTCTTTGTAAAATGCAGTAGTTTTTCTGAACTTTAATTTTCACGCACACTTAACGCTTTTACTGACATTTTTTTAAATGCCATGTCACTTCAAGACGAAGGCTACGTGGATCTCCACAGCTTCCTTTCCTATAATATCTGTGAATCACAATGACTTTTTGGAAGAGATAGCTTGTTGCATTCTCCATAGATGTTGTTTTTTTTAATTTAAAGCAGTCGTTCTAATTATATATAGGCGATGATGGCTCTCCACTGCTTCCTTATCTTTACTGTCTGTGAATCGCCATTAGTTTTGGGGAAATATATTAACGTGGTTTCTGGGTCCCTTTTCTACTATTTTAAATTCAGAGCAATCTTTCACCCTTCAAGACGTAGACGATTATGGCTCTCTACAGCTTCCAATCCGTGAATCGACATAGCATCTTGGAAAAGACAGTAGCGTGATTTCCCGTTGCATTCTCCACAGTTTTTGAATTCTGAGCAGTCTTCCATGCTTCAGGACGTTGACGATTATGGCTCTCCACAGCTTCCATTTCTTTATCATCCGTTAATCGCCACGGCTTCTTCAAAGAGATACTAACATGGTTTTCGTTGTCCAAAATTTTGATTTCAGATCAGATAAAAAAGTCTACTCTGTGATTTAACCCATAGCTCAGGGGGAGTAAATGGATTCATGTGTTACCTAAGGACATAAGTGGCAAATGAATCTGTCTATATTTCTGAGATGAGGTGCCATGTTTCTTCAAGGACACATGGCACAGTGGATAAAGGGGTTAGTTAGATCCAGTGACAGGACCCAAAGAGTGTGAGTTCAATACCCGGTTGAGGGAGTGGAGAACTTTCAGAGGGAAATTAACAGGAGATAACTGATAACTGGCATCCATTAAACATGGCACGTGGAACTAGAACAGTCTACCCTATTGAGCGAAATAAAGGGTTCCGTTCGACATTCCAACCACCTGAAGAAGGCCAGAACGTACAATGGCCGAAACGTTGCAATAAATATGGCAACAAAGATGAGGACAATAGTTCGAATAATGTAAATAATGACAAATGAATGTTCTAGACCGGGTTAGAATTTGAGCTTGGCTCAATAAAACTGCATCGATGATAATTACTAGGACAAACTTTTATCGAGTAGAATATCCAGATGACACCCACATTATTCCAGATGATTCCCCACATTATTCCAGATGTCTCCCGACATTATTCCAAATGTCTCCCGACATTATTCCAGATTGCTTCCCATATTATGCCGAAATACTCAACACATTATTACAAATGATTCCCCACTTTAATCTAGATTGCCCCTTACATTATTCTAGATGGCTACCCATATTATTTGTAATTTATCCAGATGATTCCTCCCATTATTCCTGATTGCTCCCCTTAGACGTGATATCCCTAGACATTGGCAGTGGAATGAAAACTCTGCCCACATCGATTCAATAAAGATTTCAACTCGGAATACACCTGATGAAGGCCAGGCGGCACAACGACCGAAACGTTGGGATAACAACAAATAAGATGAGGACAATAGTCTGCAAGTAATTTAACGTAAATGTTGTCACTTTGTTTTGAATAAAAACATGGTTACGCCTACGAGTTTGAAAAGTGATGTTTATGTAAAAGGAAATGTCTGGAAGAACAACGCACGATTACAATGAATTTGAACGCAAAGAAGAGGAAACAGTTTTCCTCAAAGCATGCTGAAAAGACAAAGGATTTAAGGACATTAGACAACTGAAATGCAAACCAGTTTTTGTTCAGTATCAACCATCAACTAAAGATGGGCTGATATTTTTGTTAATCATTTCACCCCAATCAATGCAATAATACCACTAAGACGCAGGGGTTACAGTTAGTAACAAAGAATACGAAGACTTCAGTATGGAGAAGTTAATAAAAGAAAATACAAGAACTGTGTTCAGGAAAACAGAAGATGACGATTGACATTATATTTAAATTTTTGAAGAGTGTAGGTGGCAGAAAAGGAAGAAATAGGGAGGCAGTTTCATATGCAACAAGTGCAAGAGAATAAACTATTAGAATAGAAGTGACGTTTGTATCTATCTAGTTCGACAGTAAAACAGTGAGAGCTACTTGCCAATCTAGTAGCGCGCTTAAATTAATGCGGACTTTGCTCGATTATTGCTAAGAGAGTATATAAAGCTAATAAAGATAAGAATGATGAAGCTCCAGCTGTTGGTTTGAATATCTCGAAGGCAATTGACAGGGTTTGACATGCTGGTTTTCTTCACAAGTTGAATGGTTATGGTATTTCTGGACGAATTTTTGAACATTCAATTTAATTTCCATCAACGGCCTTCATGATCGCCTAATTTCTCAATTCGGTATCTATGCTGATGGTTGGTCGGTTCGATAAGGTCAGAGCAGCTTATCTAAAAAATTAGCTAGAATCTGTTGTTAAATAAGGCAAGGAATGGATTGTCAATTTTAACGCCTCAAAAACGAAACTGCTGTCTCTTAATCGTCTGAGAGAACCCTTCTTGATTTCCATCAGCATGGCTGATGCAAAACTCAAGAACAGTGACTCTTTACAGCTTCACTTACAAGCATTTTTCGCTGACATGAAGTGGAAAGATTATAGTTTTCTGCCAGCAAAGATGTTTCCGTCCTGTTAGACAATTTTTCTCGCCAGAGCATATCTTGTATATTTAGAAATATACCATTCGCCATTGTTTTAAATATTGCTGCGTCATCTGGTCTGATGCTTCGGCTATACATTTAGAGATTCCTGATAAAATCCAAAGAAGAAACTGCAATGTTATCGGTCCTGGTCTGGCATCTCGGCATCGATTACCTTCCCAGTGCTCTAACGTAGCTTGCTTGTGTCTTTTCTATAAATAATTTCATGGTAATTGTTCTAATGAACATTCGTCTATGGTATCTACATTCTATGAATTTAAGCGTAGTATTAGATAGGCGGTAAGGTCTCATAATTTTGCACTTCAAATGGTTAGATGTAACCGTAAGTTCTATGCTAACAGTTTCTTTTCTCGTTTGTGGAAATCTCTTCCGGCTTCTTGTTTTCGAGTCCATTTTAATCTTCAAAGTTTTAAATACAATGTCAATCGTTATCTTTCATCTTCTTAAATTCTATTTTTTTATTATTTTTACTCCTTAATAAATGTTGTAACCTAGTGAAGCTTACCGAATAGAATAGGTTGGTAATTAACGATAATACTTAGGACAAGAACAACATATACAAGATTCACCAGAGGCGCTTAGAAGTAGTCAACTGCTAGAAGTGAGTCAAGTGAATTCCACAATGAATGCAGGATATCTACTAAGCGGCGTACGCAGTCAGATGTGGCACAAGGCCGAATTTAATGTGGAGTGTCTGAGCCCGTAGGCTCGGCCAAAAATTCCCCGTAGACCCGGTATAAAACGGGGTCTGGGAGCTGTTTCCCGAGACGACTCTGCCTTTCGACATAGCCTCGTCTGGATATATAGTTTGACCAGCACAGTTGGAGACGAAACTCCAACTGCAGACCAACATACAGTATTTACTACTGTATTTATGTGAATGGTGACATACCCATTATTGTTCGTAGTTATGCTACAACAATATTTTTTTTCTTTTTCTTGTATTCTTTCACACTCAGTGATCACTTTCTGTCTCAGTGGCTTTATTACTTGCTTGGGGTGAAATGATTGAAAAAAGTGGAGGCAATAAGGAGAACATCTCATCAGAAAAAAGACAAAGGGTAACCACGTCACTTTAGTGGGGAAGTGACTGAAGTCGAGATTCCTGGCCAGGGTCCATTACATTACAGACCCTTGTTTCAATTTTGTCAAGAATCTCGTGATATATAGTAGGAAGCAGTATTCAATTCACGGACGAAATGGTAAATTTATAGATACGTAAGATGGGATTCTGGCCAGAGGAAGTGTCTAGCACGATATAGTGATCTAGCGTTCCTAGCAGAAGACCTAGCAATTGATTCAGTAAAAATTACTGGACTTCATGAAAACGTGTAGCCAAGAAGGCGTATAGTGTTACTTAACAATTGGACTACTTCATCCGTACTTACGTTTGAAAAATAATTTATATCCTGTCATGTAATTCATTTGTCGTCAGTTACAGGTTGTAGTTGCTTCTTTTTTAAGGCCATGTCCTTTCTGGACGTAGACGATCAGAAGTTCCCACTGTTGCCTTTCCTTTATTATTTATGATTTATTTCTCATTGTTTTCTCTAAGATTTGGAATTCATAATTGTCTTTCAGGAATAGCTTACTACCAAAAGCTCAAAAATTCAAGCTACCCTGCAATTCGACCAATAGCTGACAAGAGAAAGACTTGTGGCAAAGTGTGATTTTAGAACCATGGCATGTAGGCAATGATGACCGTTAATGGTTGCATGACAAATCGGAGAAAAAAATCAAATTGACAGATAATACTGGATACAGCAACACGGTGAAAAAAAATGACAGGTTTATTTTCGAAAGTCACGAAGGTGAACTGGACATAAACATATTACCAGCAACCACCATCATATATCTTCTTCTTCCTCTATGTGCCGTGTCCCTTCAGAACGTGTTCGATCATAGCTCTCCACAATTTCCTGTCCTTTGTAACTCTTAATAAATTTTCTCTTTTTTTTATTTCTCGTAAACCTTGTTCCAACATCCATTTACTCAAGTTCATTTTTCTTCCTCTATGTGATGTGACCCGTCATAACGTTGGCGATCATGCCTCTCCACAATTTCCTGTCCTTTGTTGCTCTTAATGAAATTTCTCTTTTTGTCATTTCTCCTAAACCTTGTGCCGCCATCCATTTACTCAAGTTCATTCTTCTTCTTCTTCTTCTTCTTTTCTTCTTCTTCTTCTTCTTCTTCTTCTATGTGCTTCAGAAGGTGTGCGATCATGGCTCTCCACAATTTCCTGTCCTTTGTAACTCTTAATAAATTTTCTCTTTTTGTTATTTCTCCTAAATCTTGTTCCAACATCTATTTACTCAAGCTCATTTTTCTTCCTCTATGTGATGTGACCCGTCATAACGTTGGTGATCAAGGCACTCCACAATTTCCTATCCTTTGCAGCACTTAATAAATTTTGTCTTTTTGTTATTTCTCCTAAACCTTGTTCGGCCATCCATTTATTCAAACTCATTGTTCTTCTTCTATGTGCCATATCTCTTTAGGAGGTAGGCGATCATGGCTCTCCACAATTTCCTGTTTTTGTAGCTGTTAATAAATTTTAGCTTTTTGTTATTTCTCCTAAACCTTGTTCCGCCATCCATTTACTCAAACTCCGCTAGGTGGGTTATGCATTGTTTTCCTCTGTCCCTCTTGCTTTCAATCTGGTCTGTGAGTATCAAATTTTACAAGCCGTCAAACATTTCAACTGTTTCTTCCTAATGCTTAGGTAAAACGACCTTTTTGTTTTCCTTACGGCAGAATAATAATAATAATAATAATAATAATAATAATAATAATAATAATAATAATAATAATTTCTTTTTCTTTTAGCTTTATCATTATTGTAAATTAAAAAAAAATCCAGACTTCCAGCGGAACTGAATTTCGCATTTTATCGAAGCATAGTGTATCTTTGTCGATGTCTGTATGTATATATCTGTATTTGTATATGTGTTTTGTATATGTGTATTTGTATATGTATGTGTATTTCTATATGTGTATTTCTATATGTGTATATGTGTATTTGTATATGTGTATTTTATCTGAGTATTTGTATTTTTACATGTAATATATTGTATATGTATATGTGTATATGTGCATTTGTATATGTGCGTTTTATATGTGCATTTTTATATGTGTATTTGAATACGTATATGTTTATATGTGTATTAGTATATATGTATTTGTATATGTGTATATATGTATTTGTATATGTGTATATTTGTATTTGTATATGAGTATTTGTATATGTATATGTGTATTTGTATATGCATATGTGTATATGTGTATTTGTATATGTGTATTAGTATATATGCATTTGTAGATGTGTATATTTATATTTGTATATGGACATGAGTAAGTATCGTATGGAGTGATTACCTATTTTTGCTTTTTTTAGAGTGCTGATTCGGCCATATTCCCTTTTTTGACGAAATTTTTGCAGTGAAAATTTTACTTCTTTTTCTATTCAATTTTCCGTGTTAATCCCGAATGTATGTCCATATCTAACCTTTCATCTGGTAGCGACTTATACTAAGTTAAAAGTTCTTATAGTCAATACCATTTCCATATCCGTATATTACCACCCTGGATGCAGGTACTAGATGAACTTTCAAACCCTGGGCATCTGAATATATGACCCCACCCATTTCACTTTTTTGTCTTGGTCGGCAGTCGTCCTATAGCTGATATCTTGAACAAAATTACCCTTCAATGCTTACAAACAAATATTCATGCAGGATCGGCCGTCACTCGGATCAACAAGGGCCGTGTCCATCAGAGAGAAACCAATCTGGGGCCGAAAATCACTTGAACAAACTATTCCAACAACGATGAAACACCTGGTCAGCAAACCCGGATTATTTCCAACGGTAAGGAATCAACTAATTAAAAGAAAGCAAGCGAAATGGTCTCGTGAAGAGCATCAATAAGTCATAACATTCTTTTTAACCGCACTCGAAAATCCACAAAAGAACATCAGGAATCAAACATACCAAATATGGAGAACTATGGCAGGGACATTGTGCGAAACAAAAGACTCTCAAATGAGAAAATAGATCAGATAAAACTAAATATAAGACAAAATATAATAACCAATGACTCAAACATTAAAAAAGATGAGACAGGAAATAAATAATATGAAAGAGGATGAGGTAAAAACTAAAATAAATGAGGTACGAATCTCTCAGGAAATAAAACTGAAGAATCTACCTGCGACATAAACAATTGCAGTTATTCAGATTATGTCACTGAAGATGAGTCAAACGATATTAGGGCAAAATTCCTTGAAAACAACAGAGGTGAAATCCCCGAAGCAAAAAAACACATCATTCAAATACTCAGCAGAGTAACTCACATGCAAATGTCAGCTGCCAAAAATGGAAAACTATGTTCGGAATTGGTATAAAACTCTGTCTCAACCCAAACATGCTTGCCAATGTCCATAGTGACATCGTGCAAAACAAAAGTCTTTCAAATGCAGAAATAGATCTGATAATACGAAATATAAGAAAGAATACAATAATCCATCGGTAACAAAAAAATGGATGAGAGCAGAAATAAATAAAATGACAATGAAGAAGAAAATAGATCGAAAGAGAAAAAGATGAAAATGCGAAAAAAGAAACAATGAAGAAAAAGAGAACGGAAAGAAACAAAGAAGAAGAAGAAGAGAAAGAAATGAAGTACAAAATGAAAGAAGAAGAAAGAAAGTACAAAAAGAAAGACAAAAAGAAGAAGCAATGGAATATAAAGAAGCAAAAGGAATGAAGAAGAAGAAGAAAAAGAAGAAGAAGAAGAAGAAATTAAACGTGGCGAAGAAGATAAAGAAGAAAAGAATTGAATGAAGAGGAAAAGAAGAAAATCAACGTAGAGGAACAGACGAAGGATTTTGTTAATCGTTTGTAAACTTGTGTTTCTTTATTTGTCAGAGTGTTGTACAAAACCCCGCAGGATCAAGTAAGTCTTTCCACAATCGTTTATTGAGTTTTTTTAAGCTTTTCCTCTCATATATTGATTGCTTACTGTGTTATTTTTTTTTTTTTTTTGCTGAGAGAGGTCGAGTTGCCTCCTCTAATCAATCCAGTACACTAGTTTACTCATTCTATTTTTCTTTTTAAACACTTTCCTTTTCCTCGTGCTTCGTCAAGTAACCTTGAAAACGTTCTTTCCCGCCTTCTTCAACAAACCGCCAAGCTGGTTGTTCAAATGGGGAGGAAAAAAGACAACATTTTACATAAAAGATTTAAACGAAGGCCGCTTTTCCTTTCTGTTTTTTTTTTCGCTTCCAATATTCGCAATCTAAATATGTTTTTGTTAAATTCTGAGCTGACAGGATAAATCTGAAATTCTCTAAGACTTACGTGATCTATTCGAATGTGAAAGTCCCAAAGAATCTTTTTTTCTTCTGTTGTCTTGGAGAATTTCTGTTTTATATTCCTGTCTTTAATCAGCAGGATCACCTCAAAATCATTTGCACAATTTGTAATCGATCACAAAAAGTACTCTTCTTCTTCTTCTTCTTCTTCTTCTTCTTCTTCTTCTTCTTATTATTATTATTATTATTATTATTATTATTATTCTCTCTTCTTATTTTCGTTATAATAATAATAATATTAATAATAAATGTCACATACTGAAGAATCTGATGTAAACAAACCCCGTAACTCTCAGTGGCTACGTAGTGCATGTTTAAATGCTGAAACTGAATATTTTATTCTTTTTGCACAGGACAAATATTTGCTAACTAGAAATTACCAAGCACTCATCCTGAAAAATTATGTTAGCCCAAAATGCAGATTTTGTGATAAATATCTAGAAACAATAGAAAACCATCTTGTATCAGATTACACGGCATTTGGCATCGACTGAATATAAATTCCAACATGGCAGAATGAACCAAAATATGCAGTGGAAAATCTGAAACGGAAAGGAAACTGCGAGAAATTGGTATGAACACCACATAAACCCGTTTACGGAGATAGGAGCCGTAATAATTTTATGGGACTTTACAATATACACAGATAGACCGTTAAAAATAAAATATGCTTTCCCATTGACATGGCAGTCCCTGCAGACTGTAATGTATCTTTGAAGATGTATATAAAAAAAACTATAAAAATACAAGTACCTTGAAATCGAAATCTTACAAATGTGGCGCATGAGGACATCAACATCAGCAAGATGTAGTTGAAGTTCTCGGATTGATTGGAAAAGATTCCAGTCGACTTATTGAAGTATTTCCTGGTAGCCCATGACTTAAACAAATACAAAGAATTGTAAAGCTCACACCATACAAAGTACTTTATCCATGTAAAATATGTATGTTTTTTTTTCCCCTCAGAAATGCTCGGTGGAAAATGTCATGACGCCATTTCTGACCTTAGGTCTCTGGTTAGGATCCGGAAAGAAATACGTATACACCAAAAATCAAATAAAAGAAAATAATAATAACAATAATAACATTAACAATATCAATGTAGGCTTACGGACATATTACATTGAAACCCCGAAGTTAAACAACGTCGAGCTTGGTAATACCTAGATGGGTGACCACTTGGGAAAGCCAGTTGCTTGTAATCTTGGATGTATGGATGGTGTAATGTATAACAACTCGGGATTGGAAATCGAAGAGACGAGTTCTAGTTCCAGTCGTGTCCTTTATATTCACTTAGGCGAAAATGCCATTAGGAAAACTATGGGTTAATTAGTAAGTATTTTATCAGTAAATCATTATTATAAAAAAAAAAAAAAACTTCTTATAATCAAATAATAATTTTCTGGCTTTAAATAACATGAAAAAAGCCGGAAATAAAGAAATCAATAATAACGTAGCTTCCCTCTGCCTTTTCTATAAATATTTTCATGTTAATTTTTCGATGAACTTTCTCCTCTTTGGTACCTAGATTTTAAGAATTTAAATGCAGTACTAGATTGGCGGGAGAAATCTGATCATTTTGCAGTTGAAATGACTAGATGTAACCGTAAGTTCTATGCTAAATCTTTCTTTTCTAACACTTCTTGCTTGTGGAAATCTCTTCCGGCTTCTCGTGTTTATACCAACTGTTTTCCCGAGGAAAAATGTCTTTTACACATTACTAAGTAGATAACGTTCTCACCCAATGATGTTGACTTTAAGATTCTTTCGATGCATATCACTTCACTGACTTCCGTCTGGCAATATCCTGTTTTCAGGATGGACTGTTGATATGATTTAATCATACAGAAACATAGTCATTTGCCCAGTTCCAATCAAAAACCATTCCTGCCCAAGCACGTTGATTCTTACTCATCTGTTACATTTATTATATATATATATATATATATATATATATATATATATATATATATATATATATATATATATATATAGGGTGCGATGGATAAATTGTCGTCTAAATTATGCAAAAATGAAAATAACCCTGACATTTCATTTTAACAGGTATATTTACCAAAATTATACAAAAATATATTGAATCGTCATTGGTTTCACCATGTCTTCCAGGCGACTTTGTAATCTCTTGCATCTTTTCTGGGCGGTCCCCATGTTTAAGTGGTGAATGCTGCCATAATTCTTTTTCTTTTCTTTGGTCTTACAAGGAGTTTTTTTTTTTTTTGGTATTTTGCTCAATTGCGCCCCACACATAATAATCAAGGGGTTTGCAATCTGGAGAATTAAGTGATCAGATGTTAGGGGTGATGCGGTTGCAGAAATTGTCTGACAACCATAAATGAGTGTGGCATGGTGCAGTGTCCTCTTGCCCGACATCGGGTCTTCCAGCAGCCATAATCTTGGCAGAACTACCTCCTCAAGGCACCTTATGTACACCCCCGTGTTGAGTTTTAGACCCTGTAGCAAGATGAATCGGGGTATGACGCTGCCATCACTACTTCCACAAGACACTTGATATAGCTCTCCGTGTCAAGTCTGAGTCGCTCACTAACAAATTTGGGAAATCTTTTCTTATCAAAACGATCAGAGTGGGGTTTCCGAGTTGCCGTAGACTCATTAGACTCATCCAACTCTTTTCGAATTCACTGCATTATCCTGAGACACTATGAAATGTTCGTATTGGAACTTACGGCGCGAATGCCAAACAGTACAGAATATCGTTTCTGTCGGAGTGAATGGTGCTCACAGGCAGTCCCAAAAGGAACCTAATGTACTGTGCAGTCGACAGAACCAAAAACAAACAAAGCACATGTGGAAATTTAAAAATATAAAATGGCGACAATTAACCCATCGCACACACACACACACACACACACACACACACACACACACATATATATATATATGTGTGTGTAAAAGAACGAAGTGCAATTTTTCATTAATGCATGTTTCATTAAATAATATTGACAAGTTTTGCACTTCCTTGCCTTTAAAAGAGTGCCCTTTGCCGTGCTGATGTTGCTGCATGCCTTATTCTTGCCTATCTCAAACTGCGAATTTTTTCTAAGCTCTATACTAAACATTAAATCTGTTACGAAAAAAGAACTAAACAAAATGAACACAAAACGATCAGCTTAAAAAAAAAAGACTCCTAACTGGAAAAACCGAATGAAAAAAGAAGGTTAATAACAAATACTTTTTCACATCCAACCCAGTTCTGCGGAATCAGAATCAACGTTGAGTTTAAGCAAGCGAATGAGCCAATTGGAGTAAAGTGCCATGCAGATTTAAATTTTCCCATTTGTGACGAATGCAGCTATCGATTTTTTGCATGCTAGTTAATATTTGTGTCAGTCAGCTGTTGGTTTTCACGCTGGCCAATAGAATCTTCCTGCCTATTCGTGGCAGCCAGCTATAGGCTCTAGGTCTTGGCTTTCCCGCTAACTTGGAGCATGTGCATGTAAATTTTGGTGCAAATCCGTCGAAAACTGCGGCTGTGCATTCGTTACACACACACACATCCTGCCTTTTATAGATAGAGATTCCCGATACTTTTTGATGAGACCTCTTATATATATATATGTATATATATAAATATAAAAGTGAACAGTTTGTTTCATGCTATATGCAACTGCATATAGCATGAAACAGACTGTCGCCTCTAAGTGTTGACTTCTATGTTCACTTTTATATTTACACACGAGCTCTCTGATATTGAGCACTTTATCCCATAAATATAGCACACCTTAAGACTATATTTTTTCATATATATATATATATATATATATATTATAAATTAATTGATTTAAAATATGTTTTTTTTTCGCTACACAGTTCTAACCATGTTTCAAAAATGGAAGCTGAAAGCTCCGAATTTAATTTTGTAATTAAATTAAGGACATTAGTCACATTTCATCCTCAAGCGAATTTTGGAGTAACTTTTAAAATTACTGGGTTTTAAAGACACAGCAAAAAGGATACAGAGAAATCCACTTCAACCAGACGAGGGGGTGTCTGCGTGTTCATTATGTCTGTATTGTGATGTATCAGTTATTAGTTACGTTTTGGTAGGGGGTACGGATGTATTTTTCAATGAAATCTGACATCAGTTAAATGCATGTCGTCTGTATTTTTTTAAAATTTATTGTTAACGGCAAAAATTCTTACGGCATTTTTTTCTATTTGCATATTTAAAAATTTTGGTGGGTGTTTAGGTTAGAATACGTTTTATTTAACTACGATTTGAAATATTTTCACTTTTAATTTTTAATATACTATATTTCTTTTAAGAACAAGTAAACATATTAGAATCCCTTACAGTATGTAGAATTATTTTCACATCAAGTATAAGTATGTATATTATTAGGTAACAATTATTTTTTAATTATATTTAAATATTATTTAAGTAAAATTTATGACAATGACGGCAAAAATAGCCAATTATTTTCAATGATTTAGTAAACATTTATTTTTTATATAAACCTAGTAATATATTGTTTCTCATGTAAGTACAAAGGACATGGGCCATTCAATGGCTTACATCTTCTAGCTTTTCATATTAATTTCATTTTACTGTAGGTGTTTTATTGGATTCTTTTAAGTGCTTGTAGTACTTTGAGGGAGGTCTATAGGTTAGAATACGTATATTTAATTACAATTTTAAAAGATGTTTAGGTTAGAATTCGTTTTATTTAACTACAATTTTAAATACAACTTTAAAATATTTTCACTATTAGTTTTAATAGACTATATTTTTTTTAAAGAAGTAAATGTATTAGAATTACTTACAGTAAGTAAAATTATTTTTCCATATCAAATATACGTATGTATATTACGATTTTTAAAATTTTTTTATATTTAAATATTATTTAAGTAAAATTTATGACAATTACGGCAAAAATAGCTAATTCATTTCTCTGATTTAGTAAACTTTCTTTTTTTTTTAACTTAGTAATATATAGTTTCACATGTATGTACAAAGGATATGGGTCATTCCAGGGCCTACATTTTATAGCTTTTCATCATAATTTCATTTTTCTGTAGTTGTTTTATTGGATTCATTTAAGTGCCTGTAGTATTTTGAGAGAGGTGATTAGGTTAGAATACGTTTTATTTAACTATAATTTTAAAAGATGTTTAGGTTAGAATTCGTTTTAAATACAATTTTAAATACAACTTTAAAGTATTTTCACTGTTATTTTAATAGACTATTTTTTTTTGTAAATGTAATAGAATTACTTACAGTATATAAAATTATTTTTTCCCGTTAAATATAAGTACGTATATTACCTGGTCGCTCTTTTTAAATTTATTTTTATTTTTAAATATTATTTAAGGAAAACTTTTGACAATGACGGCATAAAATAGCTATTTCATTTCTCTGATTCAGTAAATTTTTATTTTTTATAAACTTAGTAATATATAGTTTCTCATGGATGTACAAAGGACATGGGTCATTTAATGACCTACATATTCTAGCTTTTCTTATTAACTTCCATTTTACTGTAGGTGTTTTAAAAGTTACTCCAAAATTCGCTTGAGGATGAAATGGGACTAATGTCCTTAATTTAATTACAAAATTAAATTCGGAGCTTTCAGCTTCCATTTTTGAAACATGGTTAGAACTGTGTAGCGAAAAAATATTTTAAATCAATTAATTTATAATATTAGTGCTCTGTAAATTTACATTGAGCATTATTTTGTAAAAATAAAAATATCTATAAGAACATCGGATTATATATCTTACTGTTCTTTTTCTTTTATATATATATATATATATATATATATAGATAGATAGATAGATAGATAGATAGATAGATAGATAGATAGATAGATAAAGTTATTAATAATATTAGTGGTCAATATATATATATATATATATATATATATATATACATAAATTCCCAAGAGGATAGAATCCTGTAGAACTCAATGTCCAGGACAGAGTAAGAATATAATAAAAAGGCTTAAACACTAATATTACATGGTTATAATTTATTACATTTGAATTTTAATCTCGAAACAATTCATCAAACCTACAAATTCAATCTCCGATTCCAATGTTATAAATTATAACCATAGAATACTAATGTTTGATCCTTTTTTATATATATATATATATATATATATATATATATATAAGATTTAAGACTTAAGATTTATGACTTAAGAAATAGCAGACATTTTTACATATAGTGCTCAATATTACAAATATTAAAATAATATTAAAAATAGAACGTTAATATAATATAAAAGCAGATTACTTAACATTTAAATATCAATTTTACCCTGACTTCGAAGTTTCCTCGTAGGATTTGTTTTCTTCAGGGGTTTGGTTTTAAATGATTTATATATATATATATATATATATATATATATATATATATATATATATATATATATAGATAGAGAGAGAGAGAGAGAGAGAGAGGCGTCTGAAAGTAATGTCGCCTATTTATTCTCAGAAAATAAAACAAATACAAGTAGCTCAATTACATCATTAGATGGAGGCAGTTTTCAACTACAAAACACGTATTCTTCTGCCCACTCTACACACCTGTTCGGAAATTGTCTGCATCTTCCTTCATTGATCGACCCGAATGTGAATTATCACATATATTTCTGTTGCCACTGCTGCAACGCATTGCCTAATTGTGCTCACATCCACTCCCTGGTTACCGTGAGTATTCAGCAAGCGCCGATGAATGTCACATGGGTGCAAATGGAGGAATTCAGGGACTTACCTCTGCTTTGTATGACCTTCCTTGTTAGCTTCCATTATTCTCAACTGTTATCTGCAACAGGATAAATAATATGGGTTATTGATGTGAAGGTTCAATCCGCGTGGCTATACCACCAAGATCTGACTCTGACTGCCTGAGCTAAAATAAATAAAATACAAGGCTTTAATTTCGGAACAAAGATCGTCTATAAAATCTCATAAAGACGTTTATTCATTTTCTTAAGAGAAAATTAAAAGACCTTTAAAAATGAAAAATAAGCTGCCAGAAAACTAAATGATACTAAAAACATTATGAAAAAATTCTTATCTGGTAAAAAAAAAACAAAAACAACTTTCATGATGGTCACAAAAATGATTTGAGAAAATTTAAATTAAAATTCTCCCAATAAAATAGTCAAGAGTCGTTTGTTTGTTTCCTTGTTTGCATATGGGTTAATTAATGCCGAAATTTCATTTTCTTGAAAGCTTCAGTAATTTCTTTTACAAAAAGTTGATGCATATGATAGAAATAATTAGGAGGATTTGAAATAATCATAATTAAGTAATTCATCGAGTCTAGAAGAAACCTCAACAGAATTCACTGGACGGCCGCTTTGTCCTATATTTGGGCCTCTTCAGCGCACCCACTACCGAGAATTGAAACCCCGAACAGTTACGATAGGAGGAAAACGCCATACCAACCCCACCAACGGGACTCGGTAACGAAGATGTAACGAATTAGACTTGATATAGCGCAGCTCCATCACATTCCGTGGTGGAACCCATCCGAGTTTCTCTTTTACCCATAGGACTGTGCTTCCACAAGCTACGACTACCATTCTCAAGCCGTTCAGCCCAGAGCATTAGAAGCCGGTTCAAGCAAGGATATACAAGTGATACATACACACACACACACACACACACACACACACACACACACACACACACACATATATATATATATATATATATAAAGTATAAAAATGCATTTATAATTCCAGCAACACACACACACACACACACACATATATATATATATATATATATAAATGCATTTATAATTCCAGCAACACACACACACACACACACACACACACACACACACACATATATATATATATATATATATATATATATATATATATATATATATATATAGTATAAAAGTATAAAATGCATTTATAATTACAGCAACACACACACACACACACACACATATGTGTGTGCGTGTATTGATGGAATTATAAGTGCATGTTTATACTTTATACTTAGTGTTTTGAGCCTAGTTTGGGATTAATTATTTGCCCATAGATAGGATCCTAACGTGCTACCATCCCGGGTCAGGGTGGACCTGGAGAACGACAGCAATTAAGAGATGGATCCAGTTTATCGTCAAACCCAGAACTAACGTAAACGTCCCTGAAGGTAGTCTGCGATATGACGGTAATAGGAGGAAGTGAAGGAGGATAAATAACGATTGAACCTTGACTTGAAAACTGCAGTATTTCTGGAAGCATCCAGGCGGGAGTCTGTCGGACAAAGTAGCAGTTCTTGGGAAAAATATCTGATTGAACTTCCCTTAAAATGTTGGAAATGAGGATAATTCGGGTCCATTGATCCGTGGACGTAACACAAAATATTACGATCCATGGACGTAACACGGATAATTTCGTTGTGTTAGCACGAAGTCACATGTCATAGTAGTTCACTTAGTGAATATAAACTATGTTTGATACACAGGTATGAATAGATTTTATGTAATAATAATAATAATAATAATAATAATAATGATAATAATAATAATAATGATAATCAAACAAAAACGGTGCCTCCTTATTGATATGGCAGTCCCTGCTGACTGCAATGTATCTTTGAAGATATTCAAAAAACTGTCAAAATATAAGGACCTTGAAATAGAAATCTCAAAAATGTGGCGCATGGGAACATCAACAATCCCTGTGGTAGTTGGAGCCCTAGGATTGGTTGGAAAAGATTGCAGTAGACTAATTGAAGGGATTCCTGGAAGTCCATGCCTCAAGGGGATAAAAATGTTCTGACAAGTACAACCTACACTTTACGAAGGGCTTATCTATGTAATTTTTTTTTTTTTTGTCAGTGGAAAGTGTCATGGTGCCATTTCTAACCTTAAGTCCCTGGGCGGGACCCGGAAAGAAATGTGTAAACGCCAGAAATCAAAGAAAATAAAAAAAAAAAAAAATAATAATAATGTGGCACATGAGTACATCAACAATTCCAGTTGTAGTTTGGAGGCCACGAATTGGTTGGGAAAGTTTCCAATAGGCTCATTGAAGAGATTCCTGGTAGCCCATGCCTTAAAGCAGTGCTTTTCAACCTTTTTGCTGGAGTGGAACCCCATGGAAACATTCCACTGGCTCGAGGAACCCCTGTGCAATAATTTGGTTGTCTTATGCAAAAAACAGCATTTAATTAATTATACAAAAAAATGCAATTTGTAATAAAATGAAAATATTCATGTTCAGAGTATTGTAAATGAAATGAAAACAAAAGTGTACATGTTTGAATAGATTACATTTATTCTTATAAAAAAGTCAATGGGAAACTTGAGCCTGGTGTTTCTTGCACAACTCTTTAAGATTGGGTCGTGTTTTTGACAGACACACACGAAGTTCATCTTCCACAGACCGCAATTGAGCTCGTTTCTTGTGCTTGATGGTTGTCAGAGCTGAAAATCCAAATCACACAAGTAGGAGGTTGAAAATTGCACAAGAAGTCGTAGCGCTTTCTGGGCAATTGCAGGATATTCCTTTTCAACCAGCAACCAAAATGCATTCAGGTTAAGTTCAGAATGCTTCAGCTTTAATGTCCTGTCATTTAGAACACTGGCAAGTTCTTCTTCTTCTGTTAATGTGAACTGTTCTTCAGGCGGCTCAAATTCTACAAATGGGTTTCTAATCCAGTCATACTGCTCAACAGATATTGATGGAAAATATTTGTCAAGATTTGTTAACAAAGTGTCCAAATGGTTCAAAATCAGTAGCCTAATTTCTTGACAATTCCTTTTAAAAACACATGGAAACATTTCCAAATTTCCTGCAGCTATGCGTTTCTTCCATATTGTCAATTTCTTCTGAAAAGCATTTATTTTGTCAGTAGAAGACAAGATATTTTCGTTCCTGCCCTGCATGCTATTGTTCAAGAGGTTTAGTTCATGAAATATATCGGCAAGATATGCTAACTTCGAACACCAATGGCCATTACTTAAACATTCTACAAAGTCTTTCAGGTTTTCTTGCAAACAAAAGGTCAATAACTCTTCTCTTAATTCGTAAAAACGAGACAATACTTTCCCCCTTGACAACCATCGTATTTCTGTGTGCTGGATTAAGGTGGAATGTTCTGCTTCCATACCCACACAAAGTTTCTCAAACTGTCGACATTTAAGTGGCCTCATCTTGATGTAATTAACTATTTTAACTACCATATCCAATGCAGATTTTAGTTCAGATCCAAGAGTTTTAGCTACTAGTGCTTCTCTATGAATGAAACAATGAGTATGGATAATATTTGGATTTTGTTTTTGTGCGATTGAGACAAAGCCTTTAAGACATCCTGTCATTGCAGGGGGCACCATCTGTACAAATACCAGCACAGTTTTTTTCAAGTTTAATCCACAATACTCTAAATATGAATTCAAAACATCAAATACATCTTGTCCTTTTCGTTGTCCCTGGCAATTTTTGAGACACAGGAAGTCTTCTACAATAGCTTCATCATCAATAAATCGAACAAATACAAGGAGTTGTGCTTTTACCACTAATGTCCGTACTCTCATCAACTTGAAGTGCAAAAAAGTTATGTTTCAGTATTTCTGATTTAAGATTGCATTCAATGTCTCCTGACATGTCTTGAATGCGCCTACTTATTGTGTTGTCAGAAAGTGGAATTTCATTTACTTCTGATACAGCATCCTCTCCAAACATTATCCTCACTATTTCTTGGCATGCAGGTAAAATTACAGTTTCAGCGATGGTATGAGATTTCATTTTTCTTGCAACTATCTCCGCCACAGCATAACTTGCTTCTTGTGCTTTGTCACTCAACTTGAACTTTTTGGCAAACATAGAAACCTGCCTTTTATTACATTTCATTTGTCGTTGAAAATATTGTTCATCTTTGCTCGACAACTCTGGATGTTTAGTTACTAAATGTCGTTTCAGTTTGGCTGGTGCCATAGCACTGTTAGCCAGCTTCTCCCCACAAATAATACACAAAGGTGAAGGGCACCTGGGTTTCCAGTCCAAGTAAATCCCAGAGCTATGTAGTTTTCACAATATTGACGAACTTTTAGTTGTAGGTTAATTCCACCATTTCTTGATTTCGATGAGGCAGCATTGTTGGTAGTAGTTTCGGCTTCAAAAGAGTGCCTCATATCCTGTGTCTCTTCATCCGCATCTGTCTTGCGTTTTTTCACAAATCTATCCATGGTTGTAAAATCTGTAAAAGAGTTTCGATGATTTGGAAATTGAAAAAAATAACAACAGTTAATCGGCCGTTTGTGACAGTTTGTGAGTTAATAAAATAGATTTTCGAATTTGAATTTAACATGTTGTTTATTTGTTCGTGTTCTAATTTAGAAATTGCGGAACCCCTGGACTGTACTGGCGGAACCCTAAGGTTCCGCGGAACCCTGGTTGAAAACCACTGCCTTAAAGAAATACAAAAAAAATTGTTCTCACGAGTACAACTCACACCTTATGAAAGGCTTTATCTATGTAAAATATGTGTGATTTTTTTTCCCAAAACTGCTCAGTAGAAAATGTCGATGCCATTTCTGAAATTAGATCTCTGGTCGGGACCCAGAAAGAAATGAGTATACACCAAAAATCAAAGAAAATAATAATAATAATAATAATAATAATACAGATTGTTGACGCCTAGGAAAACATGTACGTCATTAAGTTATTGGAGTTTAGCTCGTTTCAAGACGAAGACATTTCTGCAATCAATGTGCACAATATTAAAAATAGAGCAATATATATTTAGTTTATATAGATAGTTTTTTTAAAACTTTTCTTTATCAAGTAACTATAGACTATTATATGCATATATATATATATATATATATATATTAGGAAAACAAATGACAAAGTTGAAAATCATTCGTATGATGCGTTTCGTCCTTTATGACTTCATCAAATTTAAGTAGTGTGTACGTTGATACGACTGCGCATGCGCATAAAGGAGAGAGGGGCGTTGAAATTTTAAACTTTCAAATTTATTTTTTTTAAATATGTGCTTGGGTACAGAGTGTAGCAAATTTCATTTCGTTTCTTTTTATGTTTTTTTTAATAATTTTTGTTATTAAGTATATCAAAATTTATATATCTTTTTTTACAACATATGCATGTGTATGTATGTGAGTAGGTGTTTGTGTGTGTTAAGAGAGCGAAAGGAGGAGAGATAGGAGAATGGACGTGTGAACATACTATGTTAGTGGGGAGACAGAGCGAGAGAAGCAGCGATTGTCTCCAGTTATCATATGCCTGAGCACGCCTCGACAAAATCGCGTGTGAATAAAACCTCTACCCCTCTTGTTGTCTGTATTGAACGACATTGCGCTTTTCAGTCGCAGTGCACAGAGAATCTACATCTCAGGTCGTCCAGGGTCGTTTGACCCAAGTCTCGAATTCGGCCACAACCAGCGACCTCGCCACGGCTTCTGACATTCAATTTCGAAATCACGTTTTACGAGGAAACAACTCTTCCTCCAGCTATCACAGGCGATGTTGGTCGTAAAGGAACCAATCTGTCGTTCTCACACACTGGATTTTGTGACTCTCTTGCTCTCTCTATTAGTGTTAATGACATGTTATTACTCACTCTCTCTCAGATTCTAACTTTCCCCCTCTCATACATCTTCTATTTCTACGTATTCTCTCTCACCCATTCTCTTCCGCACTTTCTATGCTTTACGCATTCTCTTTGTCTTTCTCATCTTCTCTCCCTTTCTCGTATTTCTGTCTCTCAGACGTTCACTTCCTCATTCTCCTTTTCCTATTATCTTCTTCTTCTTCTTCTTCTTCTTCTTCTTCTTCTTCTTCTTCTCTCTCTCTCTCTCTCTCTCTCTCTGTCTCTCTCACGCAGACTTTTTTCAACCGACATTTGAAGGATTTTTTTTTATTCTCTCACAAAACCCCTGCACATCGTTCGTCCAGAGAAAAAGAGAAAGCAAACCTGTGATAGGTCACGTTTGCTTTCTCTTTTTTTCCCCCTTTCTGTTTAGTTCTACTCATCTTTATCTCAATCTCCTTCCCCGTTTTTCTCTTTTTTTTTTATTTGGATGTCATGCATGTGATGTAATAAATATGCATACACCTGGGTTCCCCCTCACATTAATATGATTGGCTGGTGTCAGCCATAAATACAGACTGATGTGGAGGTACATGGACTACACCTATTGACTACACCTATTGACGACGCCTATTGTCGACGCCTCTCGTCTTCGCCTATTGCCTACGCCTATTGCCTTACCACTACGATGAGGACCAGTCCATTACGGTTACCTGCTAGATTGTCCTACCCGGTTACAGTAGTCAACAACCACTTGCTACTTCGAACAAATATATCCCTTTCCGGGACATATCAGTATGGTACCAAACTTGTTCAGAAATATCTCAGCTGTATACCGCCGCTTTACGGAACAGAGCGCGTGAGCAACGATGAGGTTTTGGAGTAGATGGAAACAAGGAGGAAGCTTATACTTAACATCAGGAAGAAGCAGCTGAAATTTCTGGGACACGCAATGAGAAAGGAGTGCTTGGAGAATCTGATACTCACAGGTCGAATAGAGGGAAAGAGATACAAGGAAAAGCAATGCCTAACATACCTGGCGGACTTAAGCAAGTGGATGACAGAACAGGGCCTGGAGGAAGTAGCAAAGGAACAAAACTTATTGAGAGCTACATGGGATATGGGGAAGTGGAGAACTATGATCGCACACGTCCTGAAGGGACACGGCAGATAAAAAAGAAGTTAAAGATACTTTGAGCGTGTGAAGCCTGTGGGATTTGGCGAACACCATACTTCATTGAACCTTTTCCTCTGGCGCTACAGAATCACAAAGAACTGTACCAGATAACAGACGCCATATCACGTAAGGATCTACAACAGCTGCAACAACTAAAATAGATATCGCAATTCACTCAGAGACAAAATAATGACATAATCAAGATGTTGATATTCCACACTACACCAAACAAAAGGTTAGGAAGGAAACCTTCAATCAATATTGAAAAGAGTGATAACAGCTACTGGGCTTGAGAAGAGAAAATAATGACATAATCAAGATATTGACATTCCACACTACTTCAAATAAAAGGTTAGGAAGGAAACCTCCATCAATACTGGAAAGAGTGATAACAGCTACTGGGCTTGAGAGGAGAGAAAATAATGACATAATCAAGATGCTGACATTCCACACTACTTCAAATAAAAGGTTAGAAGGAACCTCCATCAATACTGGAAAGAGTGATAACAGCTACTGGGCTTGAGAAGAGAAAATAATGATATACTCAAGATGTTGATATTCCACACTACTTCAAATAAAAGGTTAGGAAGGAAACTCCATCAATACTGGAAAGAGGATAACAGCTACTGGGCTTGAGGAGAGAAAATAATGACATAATCAAGATGCTGACATTCCACACTACTTCAAATAAAAGGTTAGGAAGGAACCTCCATCAATACTGGAAAGAGGATAACAGCTACTGGGCTTGAGAAGAGAAAATAATGATATACTCAAGATGTTGATATTCCACACTACTTCAAATAAAAGGTTAGGAAGGAAACCTCCATCAATACTGGAAAGAGTGATAACAGCTACTGGGCTTGAGAAGAGAAAATAATGATATACTCAAGATGTTGACATTCCACACTACTTCAAATAAAAAGGTTAGGAAGGAAACTCCATCAATACTGGAAAGAGTGATAACAGCTACTGGGCTTGAGAAGAGAAAATAATGATATACTCAAGATGTTGACATTCCACACTACTTCAAATAAAAGGTTAGGAAGGGAACCTCCATCAATACTGGAAAGAGTGATAACAGCTACTGGGCTTGAGAAGAGAAAATAATGATATACTCAAGATGTTGATATTCCACACTACTTCAAATAAAAGGTTAGGAAGGAAACCTCCATCAATAGAAAGAGGATAACAGCTACTGGGCTTGAGAAGAGAAAATAATGACATAATCAAGATGTTGACATTCCACACTACTTCAAATAAAAGGTTAGGAAGGAAACCTCCATCAATACTGGAAAGAGTGATAACAGCTACTGGGCTTGAGAAGAGAAAATAATGACATAATCAAGATGTTGACATTCCACACTTCAAATAAAAGGTTAGGAAGGAAACCCATCAATACTGGAAAATGATAAAAACTGGTCTTGAGAAGAGAAAATAATGACATAATCAAGATGTTGACATTCCACACTACTTCAAATAAAAGGTTAGGAAGGAAACCTCCATCAATACTGGAAAGAGTGATAACAGCTACTGGGCTTGAGAAGAGTATATAATGACATAATCAAGATGTTGACATTCCACACTACTTCAAAAGGTTAGGGAAGGAAACCTCCATCAATACTGGAAAGAGTGATAAAAGCTACTGGTCTTGAGAAGAATAAAACTTCAAATAAAAGGTTAGGAAGGGAACCTCCATCAATACTGGAAAGAGTGATAACAGCTACTGGGCTTGAGAAGAGAAAATAATGATATACTCAAGATGTTGATATTCCACACTACTTCAAATAAAAGGTTAGGAAGGAAACCTCCATCAATACTGGAAAGAGTGATAACAGCTACTGGGCTTGAGAAGAGAAAATAATGACATAATCAAGATGTTGACATTCCACACTACTTCAAATAAAAGGTTAGGAAGGGAACCTCCATCAATACTGGAAAGAGTGATAACAGCTACTGGGCTTGAGAAGAGAAAATAATGATATACTCAAGATGTTGATATTCCACACTACTTCAAATAAAAGGTTAGAAGGAAACCCCATCAATACTGGAAAGAGTGATAACAGCTACTGGGCTTGAGAAGAGAAAATAATGACATAATCAAGATGTTGACATTCCACACTACTTCAAATAAAAGGTTAGGAAGGAAACCTCCATCAATACTGGAAAGAGTGATAAAAGCTACTGGTCTTGAGAAGAGAAAATAATGACATAATCAAGATGTTGACATTCCACACTACTTCAAATAAAAGGTTAGAAAGGAAACCTCCATCAATACTGGAAAGAGGATAAAGCTATGGGCTTTGAGAAGAGTATATAATGACATAATCAAGATGTTGACATTCCACACTACTTCATATAAAAGGTTAGGAAGGAAACTCCAAAATGGAAAGAGTGAAAAAACTGGTCTTGAGAAGAGAAAATAATGGATGTTGACATTCCACACTACTTCAAATAAAAGGTTAGGAAGGAACCTCCATCCTGGAAAGAGTGATAACAGCTACTGGGCTTGAGAAGAGAAAATAATGATATACTCAAGATGTTGATATTCCACACTACTTCAAATAAAAGGTTAGGAAGGAAACCTCCATCAATACTGGAAAGAGTGATTTGGGCTTGAGAAGAGAAAATAATGACATAATCAAGATGTTGACATTCCACACTACTTCAAATAAAAGGTTAGGAAGGAAACCTCCATCAATACTGGAAAGAGTGATAACAGCTATGGGCTTGAGAAGAGAAAATAATGACATAATCAAGATGTTGACATTCCACACTACTTCAAATAAAAGGTTAGGGAAGGAAACCTCCATCAATACTGAAAGAGGATAACAGCTACTGGGCTTGAGAAGAGAAAATAATGACATAATCAAGATGTTGACATTCCACATATATAGGAAGGAAACCTCCATCAATATGGAAAGTGTGATAACAGCTACTGGGCTTGAGAAGAGAAAATAATGACATAATCAAGATGTTGACATTCCACATATCAAATAAAAAGTTAGAAGGAAACCTCCATAGGAAAGAGCAGTAACTGCTACTGTACTTGAAAAAATTGAAAAAAATGTTTTAAGGGAGAGACTTTATAAATTTCGACCGAAAGCACCATCGGCTGCACGGTCAACAAATGCCAAATGTTTCCTTGTAGGAAACGGCTAATGTTACCATTACTATGATCATAATAAAGATATACATTCATATATATATATATATATATATATATATATATATATATATATATGAATGTATATATATATATATATATGCGTCTATTGAAGAAACAGCTGTTTCTGATAAACGCAATCGTCATTGCGTCTAATGAAACAGCCTGTCGTGTTGTCTTCAATGTTCACTTTTATACTTACACACGCTCTATCAATGGTATTGAGCACTTTATCCCATCAATATAGCACACCATAACATTATATTTCTTCATACACATATATATATATATATATATATATATATATATATATATATAGTAAAGGTAACACATCCGTTGGCATAATCCAAGTGGATCCTAATAATATAAAATATTAAAACTGATCAACAAAAAGATCTCAATGTATTTATTGTTTCCGAAATAATAATAAATAAACAATAAAATCCCAAATCACCTCATATGGGGAATAGTCTATTTTGGAAGATGAAGATATCGGACGTCTGTCATGGTATGTCCACATATGTTTCGATAAGACGACGGATATCTCCGTCTGCCGAAATAGACTATTCCCCATATGAGGTGTATTTGGGATTTTAATGTTTATATATATATATATATATATATATATATATATATATATATATATATACTAGCAGTATGGCCCGGCGTTGCCCGTGCTTGATTAAAAAATCATACGACTCATACAGCAATCGCAATCACTTTGACTTAAAATAATTTTGCTCTTCCTTGTCTTTAAAGGAGTGCCCTTTGCCGTGCTGATGTTGCTACATGCCTTACCTCTTGCCTCACACTGCGAATTTTTTCTAAGCTCTATACTAAACATTAAATCTGTTACGAAAAAAGAACTAAACAAAATGAACACAAAACGATCAGCTTTAAAAAAGGACTCGTAACTGGAAAAACCGAATGAAAAAAGAATGTTAATAACAAATACTTTTTCACATCCAACCCAGTTCTGCGGAATCAGAATCAACGTTGAGTTTAAGCAAGCGAATGAACCAATTGGAGTAAAGTGCCATGCAGATTTAAATTTTTCCCACTTGTGACGAATGCAGCTATCGATTTTTTTTGCACGCTAGCATGCTAGTTAACATTTGTTTCAGTCAGCTGTTGGCTCTCACGCTGGCCAATAGAATCTTCCTGCCTATTCGTGGCAGCCAGCTATTGGCTCTCACTTTGGCCAGTAGAAAATGGCCGCAAACTACATGAAAACTGCGGTAGAAGCATGGAAAAAATCGATTATTTCCACTATGTATCAGTTTAAACGAGATTATTAGTGGATACTCGTGTTTAAGTAGACGCCCCGTTTATATGTTAAGCAGTATATTTCTTTATATTCACCCACCGGCCTGAAATTTAGAGAAAACTTAATAAAAACATTTGCGTTCTTCGACAGGAAGAATATGAATATCCTATAATAAATTTATATAAATCTATCGGATTAATGAATTTATATATATATATATATATATATATATATATATATATATATATATATACACTCTCTCTCTCTCCCCCACACACAGATATATATATATATATATATATATATATATATATATATATATATATATACTGACTGGTCTTTTGACTAAGTTAAAACATGGAGAGAAAGATTTTAGTCTCAATTTTCGGACATTCGATGTCATATACTTATATTCTTTATGATTTTTTATGTATTCTATTGGATGAGGAAGGCCGTAGAGTACAACGACTGAAATGTTTGTGATAACAACAATAAAGATGATGACAATAGTCCAAATGTAAATAGTGTAAATAACGAGAACTTCACATGCCATAATTTCAGACCGCCAATGGATTCAGAGAAAAGAATGTACACAGATTTTACGACCAAAATATCCCTTTATTTAAGAAACTACAACAAATTCTTTTCGTCGCTTTGAGAATTGCATCAATAAGATACTGGTAAATACACAGACTCAGTTACTCTATCGGTTGTAAGAAACTTCTGCTATTCATTGCACTGTGGCAGGCGCTATTGATATTCATTAAGCTTTAACTGTCTTTTAAATTATTCGAAATGTTGTTCTCATTTTTATTATCATAAATTTTATTTTTGATACAACATTTCGGCCAAGTACACCGTGGTCTTCTTCAGGTGAGCATTATTTGGTTGATATGAGATATCTCTTGATTAGTGTTCTTGTCAGACCAGTTGTTCGTTTATACTGAATTATTATTTATTACCTGAACCACGCATGGAGCGAGCGGCCATTAGATGACAGCAACACGTTTCAACCTTTCGTCCCAAAAGATATCAGTGGTGTATTTTGTTGACCATGTTTGCCGCAGTCTCTGAATATGGAATCCAGTGAAGTCCGTAATCTGTTCAATATCAGAGGTCGGCAGTGAAGATTCAGAGAAAGTAGCGGTTGTTAAGTAATTCTTTAAGTTTTCGATATCAGGTTGGCAGTGCAGACAATTAGGGAGAAAAAAATGGCTGCCTTTATACACGTCGCATTGAATATTTTGAGCTTTCTGATTGGTTAACCCTTCTTTTCGTGGACTATAAAATGAGTCAACTCATTTTGACTGGCTCACGAGTACACATATACACAAAAAACTGCAACACCCACTCATTTTGGGGTGTATTATGGAATCTTCTTTCAAAATATTAGTAAAGTCAATATTCATATGAAACAAATATTTTAGTATTTAGAAAATTTTTTTTTTTAGCATTCATAAAATAATTTTTTTTAATTTTTATTTATTTATTTATTTATTTTTTTTAAAGAAAATTAATATCCACAAAAATTAGTTATATCATTTTGTTCACAGTTAAGTACTTCGGGTTAATAAGCATTAACAACAATATTATAAATTAGGAAGATTTTTTATATTCAATGTTTGTTTTCGGCGTTTGGTTACATGGCGATTTAGAACAGCTTTTGATAACTTTGCATTTCATTTTTTAGATGGGGAATTGTTATTATAAGTTAATTTATTTGAACTGTTGTTCTCACCTTGATTATAGATGTTAATATAGAAAATAATCACTATTAATACGTTACGATACCAGCATTGTACCTATCGTTCTACGGCGGGGGCGATATATTTTTTCCACCTTCCAAACTTTTCCTACAGACGAAACTTCGCAAAACTTTCATGATTCTCTCTTCCTCTGGCAAAAGTTCCGACGAGTTACGCTCCTTAGTTCGAGTAGTTCTGAATTTCTCAGCTAAGACATCGCCATACCAAGTACAACAGGACGAATCATTCTCATTTCCTACGTAGACCCGAAGGAAGTTCCATTCGGGCAGCTCCTTAGTTACTTTGTGGAACAGACTCCCGATAGGATGCTTCTCCAATCACTATAGATTTAACCTCTTCAAATTTAGGGTTAGCCATTTTCTTCCTCACATAACCACACAAACTGTCTTTCTTATCTTTTCCTCTAACGCTCAAAACAACCTAATTCAGTAATCATCTGCCTAGAGTGGCTCTTTGGCTCATATATCTCGTCAGATTCCATTTTGCACATTTACAAATCTACCATTCATATGTGCATTGAATACTGTTGCCATATCTGGTCTGGTGCTCCTGTTATTTATCTTGAGGTTCTTGACAAAATCCAAAGAAGGATCTGCAATATAATAGATCCTTACTTGGCATCTTGACTTCAGTCCCTTTCTCACCAATGTGACATGGCTTCCCTCTGTCTTTTCTGCAAATATTTTCATGGTAACTGCTCTGACAAGCTTTTTTCCCTGCTGCCCTGACTGCATGAATTTAAGTGTGCCACTAGATTAGCATCTATGTCCCACCATTTTACTGGTTGAAATAGCTAAATACAACCTCCACTTCTACTCCTGGAGAGCAACACACTGCACCTTTTTAGTCTCACGTTTTCTACTGACTAGAAGTGGAGTGACTACGTTGAATCAATAGCTGCATCTATGGCAAGGAAAGTTGGTTCAGCGTGTCATGCAAGGAAATTATTCTGCTCAGAGTCCATCTTGTACATTTATAAATCTACGAGTCATCCTTACATTGAATACTGTTGCCATATCTGGTCTGGTTCTCCTGTTATTCATCTCAAGGTTCTTAACAAAATCTAAAGAAGAATCTGCAATATTTGGCATCTTGACTTCAGTCACTTTCCCACCAATGTGACCTGGCTTCCCTCTGTCTTTTCTACAAATATTTTCAGGGCAACCGCTCTGGCAAGTGTTTTTTTTTTTTTGCCTGGTGCCCTGACGACATGAATTTAAGCAACTACATTGGCAACTTAGCCCCACATGTTTACTGTTGAAATATCTAAATAGAACTGCCACTTCTACTCCAACAGATTTTTTTTCTTCGTACTTCCCACCTGTGGAACTCCCTTCCGTTAACTTTTGCTTTCCTGATAACTACAATCTTCAAAACATCAAATGTAACAGCAGTCGAAATGTTCTATCAATTTGAATCCCGTTCATCTTTTGTCTTTCCTCAATCCACACTATACACAGTCTTTTCTCTCAGTTAAACTGCTACGTACAAGTGGCATTCCTGTCTTGCTTGAGGTGAAACGATTAAAAATCACACACAGACCCCCCCCTCTCTCTCTCTCTCTCTCTCTCACACACACACA
>CAHIKZ030004609.1:250000-277500 GCA_903632075.3 Acanthosepion pharaonis
TTGAATGGTTTCACTTTAACTTCTCCAAGCTTTTGAATAAAGAGTTCATCGCTCTACTTGACGGGCTGCCAATCAAGGCTAGAAAGCACAGTTTTTCCTATTTAACCCATGACTGGGGGAAGAAGAGATGGACCTTTCCTAATGGTATTTGTACAAAAGAGACTGGGCTGGAATTTGAACTCGACACGTCGATTTCTCATTACGCGCCAATAACTGTTTCATTACCCGAAATATAAACATTATTATTATTATTATTATTGTAATGAATAATAACTTATATAGTCCATGATGAACATCAATGAACTCTCGGATACCAGGCACTCTAACATCACAGTGACTTGATCGTGAACCTCCTGAAATGACATATAAAAGAAAAACAAGAAACAAGAATGTGGGGGGGGCGATATGTATGGCTATAAAAGGCTAATAAGGTTAACTGATAATAAATATGGCGATGCCAGTGAGTGAAAAACCGGTAGGTATGGCGATGCAAAAGTGTTAACTGAAGAAACTTACACTCAGAAAGAGATAGCAGAAATTTCTAGGAATTAACGAGGAAAGACGGTCTGGAGAATTTAACACTCACAGGAAACACGGTAAACAAGAGAAGCGGGAGTAAGCATCTTAAGTTAGCTAATGAGTTAGCTGAATAGATGGCGGAAGTATAGTAAAATACTTAGACCAACAAAGTCAGGACGTTGTGGAGAGTTATGATCGCTCGTCTCATGAAAGGACACAAGGCATAAAAGAAGACAAAATAATTGTTACTTACTTGGGGCCAGTAATTTGTTTTTGTTTTTTTGTTTCCGTCGCGTTTCGGTCTTAAAAAGCCGTTGACGATAGTTGAGCTCAGAGAAAAATGACAAAGAAAAAAATGTTTGTGTCACTGTTTATTTGATTGTGTAATTGTAATCAAACTGAACACGGAAAATCATTTGTCTTGCATCAACACATTAACAAAAGATTAGCGGGTAGGATTAACGCTTGAAGAGGATTATCTTTCGAGTGACGCGCTGCTTGGACACAATGAATGACCTTGGCCGATACTTGGATGCGGCTCAGAAGATCAAATATAAACTAAAGTCGGAAAATATCTTCTTAATGATAGGTGCAAGAATTTATTAAAACTGTTTTTTTTTTTTTAAAGATCGTATAGCGAAAAAAAGATGGGAGACTATATTTGGGGGCCGATTTTTTTTTTTTTTTTTTTGCATTTCACCCCAAGCAAAGCAGGATGTCTCAAACATGCAAGGGATTAGAGAAAGTAGAGTAAAGAGGCGTGATAGGTTTGGTTTGGTTTATTTTGTTTTACGGCATACCAACATCAATGGGTTATTTAATGCCAACAACATTTTTAGGTTAGATTCGTATGAATAAAATATGTATTATTTGTTTTAGATTGGTTTGGTTTATTTTGTTTTACGGCATATCAACCTCAATGGGTTATTTAATGCCGACAACATTTTTAGGATAGATTCGTATGAATAGAATATGTATTATTTGGTTTAGATTGGTTTGGTTTATTTTGTTTTACGGCATACCAACCTCAATGGGTTATTTAATGCCGGTAACATTTTTTATTGCTGGTAATATTTTGTTTTATCAAAAATATGTTTCTGGTAATATTTTTCCTTCAGAATTGTATTGCTGGTAGTATTTCTTTTCAAAAAAGTATTGCTGGTAATAGTTAGCTATCTGCCCATAGCTGGGACGCTAAAAGGTGCTACCACACTGGGTCAGGGTGGATCTGGGAACACAAGCAATTAAGAGGTGATTCCACGCTCCTCAAAAACTCCTGATCAGAGGCCTTGCTGCTGGATGTAGTTTATCGTCTTACCCAGGAAGCGGATGTAGTTTAACGTCTTACCCAGGACGAAGAGGCGTGATAGAGGAAAGGATGAAGAGAAGAGCAGAGAACAGATCAATGCCTCTGGAGATGTCGATAGACATTACATTTGAATAGTTAGAAATTATAGCTATCAGGGAAAGATAGTAGCACGTTTAAATGCATGCAGTGTAGGGAGTAGCGAAAGTAGCTCTTCGGAGCAGTAAACGTGAAAGTATTTGTAGAAAAGACAGAGGAAGGCGACGGCACGTCTGTGAGGGAGCGACTGTAGACGAGATGCCAGAAAGCTCATCTCCAGTATCCCTGCCGGCTTATATCACTATGAAACACTGAAAGTTAAGCAATGTTGAGCCTAGGCAGTACCTAGATGGGTGAACCCTTTGAATATCAGATGCTCTAAGTTGTAAGATGTTCGGTGGGTAATGGATAATGGCTCAGAATTTGAAATCGAAGATGCGAGTTCCAATTCCAGTCGGGTTTGTTATATTCACTTACGTGCAAATTCCCTTGGGAAAAGTATAAATCCACCGCTTTCTCCTCCCATGTATGGGTTTAATAGTGGGACTTGCAACAATAAATCATTATTATATCCAAATAATTTTTTTTTTTTCCATTACTCCACCGTGCCTCCTCTCTCTCTCTCTCTATATATATATATATATATATATATATATATATATATATATATATATATAAGTGCTTGATATTCTTTAATTATTATTATTATTATTATTATTATTATTATTATTATTATTAATAATAATATATATATATATATATATATATATATATATATAATAAATTAACTGGTTTAAAATATGTTTTTCGCTACACAGTAATAACTATGTTTCAAAAATGTAAACTAAAAACTTCAAATTTAATTTTGCAATTAAATTAATTTTGTAATTAAATTAAATTATATTTTGTATTTAAAATTAAAAACATCAGTTCCATTTCATCTTCAAGCGAAGATTATATATCTTACTGTTCTTTCTTTTTTATATATATATATATATATATATATATTCTGTTTATACGTAATTTTTATGTATATAATTATTTAAGTAAATGCTAATCTCTAATTACAAAATCAATATTAGTATAATATACAACAAATATTAATATTCTTAGATGCCATCACTAATAATATTTTTATATTTCTATACGCACATATAATCCCATGTCACTTTACTCAGTAATTTATAACGTGTATATATATATATATATATATATATATATATATATATATATATATATATATATATATATTTAAGCATTGTGTCCTGAGCAAGGCGTGAAGCCACTAGGATGCAAGGGGTTGCGGAAGATTTGGAGCGAGAGCAGATAAGAGGAGAAAGGAAGAGGAGAAGGATAGTGGGTAGATCAAGGTAATTGGAGATGTCGATTGACATTAAATTTGAATAGTTGGAGATTATAGCTTTCAGGGAAACAGTAATTGGGGAGGGTGTTCCACTGGCGAGAGGTGCGAGGTATGAAGCTATTGGAGTAGAAGAGACGGCTACATTTGAAGGTTTCTACGGTGTAAGGGGTGGGAGCGGGATGCCAGCCTCGTAGGGCGCTTGAATTCATGGAGTCTGGGAACCAGAGAGAGCAGCTCATCAGAGCAGTTACCATGGAAGTATTTGTAGAAAAGACAGAGAGAGGCGACGGCGCGTCTGTGAGAGAGTGACTGCAAACAAGACGCTAGATCAGGGCCAATTAGATTACATATCCTTCTCTGGATCTTGTCAAGAACTCCGAGGTAAGCAGAAGGTGCTCCAGCCCATATATGGCAGCAATACTCCATGCAAGGGCGAATGGTTGTTTTGTATATTTGAAGTATCGATTCAGGGGAGAAAAATTTCCTGGCGCGGCACAGAGAGCCAACTTTCCTCGCGGTGGAAGAAGCAATTGACTCAATGTATTTGTTCCATCTCAGGTCAGCAGTCAGCGTGAGACCGAGCAGACGCAGGAGTTGCTCTCAGGAAGTTGACTATCAGACATTTTAATGGGGGGGGCAGGGAAGGATCTCTATGGTGGTTAATGGAGAGTAATTTAGTTTTTGTGGCGTTAAAGTTGACCAGCCAATTTTGCCCCAGTTAACAAACCGATTGGAGGTCCATTTCAAGACGCACGGCAAGGTTAGTTTTGTCGCCGTATATATATATATATATATATATATATATATATATATATATATATATATATATATATAAGAAATAAGAAAAAAACTATATTATAATAAATAAATTTTTATATATAATATAATAATCATTAATATATATATATATACACACACACACACACACATACATACATACACACACACACACACACACACACACACACACACACACACACACACACACACACACACACCTTTTGTCATGAAAAGGAATGTCAGTGCCAAATATGGACTGGAATTGCACATTATTCACTTTCCAGGCGTAGTAGAGTTCAAATGTGTTCATCTCTCCTTGTGGGTGATGAATTATTTTAAACTATACAACCCTTTTTTTCTTGCAGACGAAAGGTTGCAAGTCCATCGCTACTATATCGCCATATCCTTCGCAAACGTTCAGACGAACTACATCCCTTAGTTCCACCAGCTCAGGCGTTTACAGCCAGGACACGCCATGCCGCTTACACAGGGTTGAATTATCCACATTCCCTTCGTATTCCATTAGTACGGACGAAGTTCCACGTAGACAGCTTCTTCCCTAGAAGGGCTACTTTTTGGAACAGGATCTCATGGAGATAATTCTCAGATCACTATTACGTAAACCTCTGGGATGAAATATTATCGATCTTATGATCATATGATTTGCACTTCTTCCATTTGCATTCATTAAAAAAAAACAACTCTACCTTGAATGGCTTTTGTGTCATGTAAACATTTAGTAGTAGTCGGCAGCCGCTCGCATCCAAGCATCGGGACTGCCATCTTCTTTCCTTAATCTTTTTCTCTCCTCTGCTGAAGGGTTGCGGAGATGGCTGTGAAGGTTCAATCTACTCCTGACGAGTAATCAAATAGAGTTTGACGAAACTATTCGCATGAAATTGTTTTTGGTGGACCAACTCTGCGTGACGGGGAAGACACCCCCCCCCACACACAAAAGGTCCCTCTCCCTCGCGGTTCAAAGGGGATTGAGAGATGCGAGATCTGGCAACCCTGGTTGCATCGGGCTGGCGGATGCTTGGTTTGTCAAGGACCGCCAGCCCGGTTGCCGCTGCCATCTCTCCCCAGTTTGAGTGTTGAGATCGTTGGATCTTCAAGGTGTGGTCGCATTCAGCCTGGTTCCTCCTCTATGACCTTATCGCCGTGGACGACCCCATGCTCTTGGGATCACTGGGACACGCAAGCTCATGACAAGAAACGACCATATATGTTGCAGATTTGGGCACCTCGACGTGGTGTAATGGTTAGAATGCTTGTCTTGCTAGATCAATTACGACTGAGTAGTGAGTTCGATCCTCACTAGATGTTTTCAGCCTTGTGCTACATCTAAGCCGGGCTTAGAAAATGACTATATATTGTAGACTAGATGTTGAAATGTACTGTGGAATTTATCATTAAATAAATGAGAACGTTTTTATTGTCCTTGCTAAAAAAATATTTGAAAGATAAATAGTTTTTTTTTTTTTGGACAAGTGCGTATTTTCGAATGTTTAGGAAAGGTGTTTGAAGTTGAAACGTTATTTTCTTTTGTTTACTTTGTTTTATCTTGTTTTTTTTTCTAAGTATTGGTTCAGTAGTTAATTTCATCCTTTATTATTTATCTTTCAAAGACTATTACTGTCCTGGGAATGACGATAAAGTATATCCGGCAGCGAGGCCTCTGATAGGGAGGTTTTGAGGAGCGTGCAACCACCTTTTAATTGCTGTTGTTCCCAGGTTCACCCTAACCTGGGGTAGTAGCACCTATTAGAGTCCCAGCTATGGGCAAATAGTTGACCACCCCCAACTAGGAGTCAAAACACTATGAAAGTATAAAAATTGATTTTTGTAGTAAAAATACCAGCAATATATTTTTGGAAAAAAAATTACCAGCAATAGAGAAAAATCCTATTTACAAAATACATCAAGGAAACCTGATCTACAAACTAATTTCTTACAAAGAATACATATTCTATTCATACAATCCTATCGTAAAAATCGGCATTAAAAAGTCGGCATTAAATAAAATATTTAGATTGATATGCTGTATAACAAAATATACCAAACCAATCAAATATTTTAGTGACAATAATAAGAAAAGATTTGGTAAAATAAAATGCATTAAAAGAATCTCGTCATAATAAATGTCTGTCGCGTGACACTTTAATATCTGAAGTTTATTACGCATTTGTTTTTAATATTAAACAAGTTTATACAAGTGCATCCGTTTGCTACTTAAAGTTAAAATCATTGGTTACAAGGTCACTGTTGGTGAACCAAGTACGGATTGAAATCGTTATATTCACATTGGCCTTCGAAATTCAATTGCTTCACTGTGCGATGCTAGTCTATTGGCGTTCTGTAGCCTATTACAGTTGTAAAGGTGACACCAGCTATACGAGCAGGTAACTAGATGGAACCCATCCCTCTCCAGGCTGGGTTTAAATGTAGAGATTCTTTTGTTAGATTGGTTATCATGCAAAGGGAGGAGGGCCGAGTCTGCTATGCTGTCTAAATCATGAAGGGAAGACGGACTTATGCCTTTTCGAAGAGTATTAGCGTGAAGCAAATGAAACAGAATCAACCAGAATTTGAAAATTATAAGCTTGGCCAAAGGGTGAAAGGTATTTGTCTGAAAGGGATTATTATATATATATATATATATATATATATATATATATATATATATATATATATATATATATAAGGAAGAGGTTATAGTAGTTCCAACGAGAGAAAAGTGTGTATATTAAAAGAAGAGAGAAACCGCAAACGTTTTTGGTTGTAATGTTGATTTTAAAAAAATATTATAAAGCATAATATTTTGTAAAAAATCCATATTACATTCTTTTTTTATATATATGTACATATATATATATATATATATATATATATTCATCCATACATACACAGATATATATATATATATGTATATATATATATATATATATATATATATATATATATATATGTGTGTGTGTGTGTGTGTAAATATATTGAAAAATAGGAAAGAACCGTTAGGCTAATAATTCAAAGTTCTTTGATTTTTTTTTCTCATTTTTTTTTTTTAAAAACAGTGCTCGATACACAAGTAGAGTCTATATAATTACTATTATATTGACGTATTCATATACAAAAAAAACTTTTAGAAAAAACATCTTTATGCATACAAATACACATTTAACAGCGTAACAAAAGTGCCAAAAACTTTCTGTCATTTACACAGATCAGACGATATGCGTTAAACGGATGTCATCATTCGTTGGAAAAAAGGCACCCCGACCCTACCTTAACTTAACCTCTTTTCTAAAGTAACTAATATGTTGATACAATAGTTGTCAGTAAAAATGAATACCCCTACCGTCCCTTATTAAAATCATTAGTTTTCTCCATATCCATAGAAATTAATATTACGAATAAAAGTGCTTATAAAGTTCCGTAAATTTCAAAATTATTTTTTCCGAAATTCGCTTGATGATGAAACAGAACTACCTACTTTAATTTAAATTCTATAATTAAATTGAAGTTTTTAGCTTCTGTTTTTGAAACATCAGACCTCTTATGTAACGATGGAATCCTATTTTTAAAAATATAGTTATATATTTGTGGTGAACAGCCCCGTAGAAGCAAGCGAGCCAAAGTGGCTTGCATCTGGTGTATAGGAAAATAAGGGTCTTACCTTAACGTGCGGCACGTGACATCAGCAAGTTTGCTTCGTGAAAATGGCATTACTCTCCCGTCCAGCCATTCTAGCAGTATGTGCAATGGTGAGGGTTTTTCTTTGTACAGTTTGGCATGCTTCCACCAATAGCAAGTCGTGTACTGATTGGTCGAACTGGAGGAGGCAATTTGCCTGTGTAACCGAGAATAACAGCGAAGAACGATGATTGGCTGGGGAACCACGGTGTTGGCCTGATAAAAGAGTGCTGGAGCCGTGAAAAAGGGGGAGAGAAACGTTGGCTATACGTAGTGACGTGTGAAGAAAGCGAGGACGGTGAATTGAACCAGCGATATTGTGATTTGTACAAGTGACAGTTGGGAGAGCAATAGACTTATTTAATCTACAAGCTATTTCGGCTTTTTCTCTAATCATGGCGGACAGAAGTTTCGATATCAGGCTGATACCTGAATTCAGTGGAGCTGCTACCGATCTACCAATTGTAGAATGGATTGAAAATGTGGAGTTGGTTTGTGAACTTTGCGAGATGAAGAAAGTCGAGCGGGTATTGCCACTGCGCTTGCGAGCCGGGGCTCTCGTTGTATATCGGCAACTGACAAAGGAGCAGAGGTCAAATCCAGAGCAGATTAAGCAGGCCCTTATAACTGCATATGCGGTGGATTCATTCACTGCGTATGATCAGTTTGTGTCACGACGATTTCGGCCAGGGGAAACGGTAGACGAATTTTTAGCAGAGTTGAAACGGCTAGCTCTGTTGGTTGGCGACCAACTGCCTGAACGATGGATGACGTGTGCCTTCGTTTCTGGACTGCCGCAACAAGTCAAGCAACTTCTCCGTGCATCATCCAGAATGGACACTATGACGTTGGACCAGATCCTGACTCTTGCTCGGGCCGTTATAACAGATAACAAAGAGCTGGATGAGTCAGTTGCCGCAGCAGCTCAACAGACGGGCAGCATTGCGTGCTTTAAATGTTTTGGTCCCAACCACCTGGCAAAGGATTGCAGGCAAGGCTACTCGGAGAAGACAGCTACCCAGACCCGAAGATCCTGCCGCGGGATACGGTGTTTTCGGTGCAACAAGTTTGGGCACATTTCCTCAAGTGCTAGGGAAACGGATCCGGGGAATAGACGTCAGTGCCAGTCTTTTCTCCAAGCAACTAAAAAACACGGCGCTACCTATCATTGAGGTGTCCGTAGACGGAAAGAAGTGCACGGCCCTGGTTGATTCTGGGTGCTCACGGACGTTGGTGAGCAAATGCACATGTCGCAATTGGCGACCAATGAAGACGCAAGTCCTAACTGCCGACGGTAAGGCACTAAAATGCCGTGGACAGGGCAATATTGCGTTGAATGTTAGTCGTGCTCAACCCGTGTACATTGATGCCCTAATTGTGGAGGGACCACTACTTGGGTTCGATCTTCTTCTTGGGATTGACGCAATTAAAGAATTAGGAGGAGTGCCCATCAATTCCTCGGGAGAAGTTCAATTTTCTGAAGAAGAAAGTAAGCCCCAATGTGCTGCTATTTCTATCATTGAACCCGACTTTAGTGTGGAGTTCGACCGTCATAACAAAGTATGGACAGCCTCATGGAAGTGGACCAATGGACAACCGCCTATAACCCTGAAGAATAGAGTGGCAGAATATTCAATACCTGACTATGCACGGGACGAATATGAAAGGGAACTGCAGTCATGGCTGGATAATGGATGGCTGCGACGAACTCATCTCTCAAAAGACGATGGGCATAAAAGCAATACCAATCCAAACAGATAACTGAAATCTTTTATAAGATCAGCGTTCCGTTTAAATATGATCACGTCGTCGTCACGTGGGCGATGTTTTATGTCCATCGTCTTTTTCATGTTGAATTGTATATGGTCTATGTTAATTATGTTTTATGAATATGTCCTGAAGATGGTCTATTAGACCGAAACGTCCGACGTTGACATTAAACATTAAAACAGCATAATCGCATATTAGGATTTTTGTTTGTTTTTTCAGTATATTTTTCTTCATACTGTCGGATCTATATCCATATATTTGCTTACACATATATATATATATGATGTGGGGTAAAGTTGGGACCACAGAAGTAAAACACAGAACACGGATTAGATGTAAGAAAGATATATTAACAACAGGTTACAGAGATAGTGTAAGCGGAGCTTACTATATGTTAGTGTCCAACACTGGTAGTCGTACGAGACTCTCACTGTCTCTCTGTGTCACTCTCTGTCACTCTGTCTAGAGTGTTGTGTTGCATACTTAATATAGACCTGGAAGAGTCTATTGTGTAGGTAGTTCCGGTCTCACAATACCCCCTTCCAAGAGTTTTCTTTTTGAAAAGGAGAGAAAAAATAAAACTGTGGTTAGAGACAATGCGGTCATGCAGGCTCAACTAGCAGACCTGTATGTGGAGGCGCTAAGTGACGAGCGTGTTCATCACGACGTGCTAAAAGAGGCACCGCTGAGACTATCGGCAGCAATAGAGCTGGCCAAGGAGAGCCAGGGCGTATGGGAAAAGGTGAAAAGGTGTGGAAGGAAACTGGGAGAAGTGGAAGTAAACCAGAGGACGCTTGCTCAAGTGGCAAGGGAGAGTGTGACAATATTAAATGTGACAAGGTTAGAAGTGGCCAAAAATAGAGCCAAAATCAATTGGTTAATAGATAACCTGGCAGGGCTGAGACAAGAGGTAATTAATGATACAGAAACTGTAATGATCGAATTACAGGAAATGAGCGGATTCATGCAAAAATATTTCCAACTGATGACAATTACGAATAAGGTACAACAAACTAGTCAGTCGTTGACGACCTTGCTGGAACATGTGAGAGCGCAATTAGACATGCTGTCATTGGGACACCTCTCCCCAAGCATAGTAAACCCGGATCACCTAAGGGAAGCGCTACTCGGAATACAGGCCGAGTTACCCCACCATTTAAGGCTGCCAGTGGACCCCACCAAAGAATTGTGGAAATATTATAATGCACTGGGATGTGTGACCTTGTTGGAAAATAGACGACTATTGGTTGTGATATCTGTTCCGTTGTTAGATAGAGAGAGTATATTCGAGATATACCAGGTTATAAATTTATCCATTCCCTACCCCAGAAGAGATCAAGGTTTGGGAATGATAGCAGGGTACAAGGTGGAACAGAATACATAGCTTTAAATTCGGGGAGAACGAAATTCATGTTGCTAACAGCTGAAGAAGCTAGAAAGTGTAGAGATGATGCTCTAGGGACTTGTACCTCGTTAAGCCCTATCTATAAAACTGGTAACCGCAAAATGTGCATACTAGAATTGTTTGAAGGGAAGAGAGATGGAATTAAGAGAACCTGCCAAGTGGAGGTATTAGCAAACACGGCATTACCACAAGCTATCAGTGTTTCAGACGGGGTGTGGGCAGTAGCCACACAGAAACCTATCAGCTTGTCTAGGGTATGTGGGGGAGAGTCCACAAGGACATTAAGAGTAAGGCCACCATTATCCCTGTTAAAGTTACCCATGGGATGTTCGGCATTTGGGATATCTGTTTCCTTACCCCCCTATTACCAGGAAGAAGAAAGATATGAAGAGAAAGATTCAATCATAGAAATGATTGGCAGAGGCTTAGTCAATTGTACAGAATTGTGGGAGCCAATAGTGAAGGGATTCTACAATGTTACCTTGAATAAAATGCCAGTACTAATGAAGCCGATAGAAAAGATCGATATGGAACAATTGAGGGACAAGTTAAGTGCGTTGGGAAATGAAGGTATGGCTTGGGAAGACGATGAGCAGATCGCGATAAGTTGGTCGATAGTGATGGGTACATTCATAGTTATAGCCATCGAGGGTATAGTAATATGGAAGATTAAGAGTAAGAGGAGATTAACAAACGGCAATCCAGTGAGCATGCAGCAACTCGAGAGGGAGATGCCGAGCAGTGTTCCTTACTCATACAGAATCGGCGAAGAAATTGCAGGAAGACCAGAGAAGGAGGCTGGCGTGAGACCGCCACGTGCGGCGGAAAAACCTCCCACAGCGGAGAGGAAAACATTGACCAAAAAGAACAAGCCATAGTAACCACATCTGCACCCAAAGGCACACGCACACATTACATTACATATAGAACAGAAGAACTTGAAAAAGAACATTACGCTTCCATGTAGAACAGAAGAAGAAGAAAAAGAACATTACCTTGCATGTAGAACAAAAGAAGTTGAAAGAGAACATTACATTGCATGTAGGAAAGCAGTATAGAATTGCATGGGACAAATGCATGATGCATGTTAAATGGTGTATTTGGGTTTAGGTGTCATTTACGGGTAAATGACAAATCAGTTAGGGGAGGATTGTGGCACAATTTAACGAGGCATAAAAAGAAAAGAAAGAAAAGAAGAAAAGGAGAGGCTAAGGATCGAATCGTGGATGATAAGCAGAACACACACACGGCTAAGAGACAATGGATAAGGGATATTTTGATAAGTAACAAATGGCGAAAGGGTGTCATTACAATGACAGGGAAATTCTGAGTAAAAAGAAAGGGAAAGAAAGAAAGAATCAGATATGTTTTGGCGACGGCTGTGTTATCTAAGGATATGAAAACAAACTATTGGTACGGGAAGGCATCTTATTATCAACTACAGACCGACTGGTCAAAGAAAAATTCAAATGAAAATGTTATTTCGATAAGTGACGAAAAACAGGCAACTAAAAGGACATTGGACAGATATGAAAAATTAAAAGCCACCCACGAGTGTCCGCTGACCGATTTCCTTCGACGGAACATCCTTGGCCTGCGATAATAAAATTATGTTATCAGAAATATGTACCGAAGGGAAATGAATGGGAATTTAGAAATGTCTTTTCGGGGCGACGGTTGGCCGTGTTAAGAAGACCACCCATTCTGATAATTGACGATAAAATAATTGACGAAGACCAGGTGTAGAACAAGAGTTATGGCCACCGCCGTTGCGGCTAGGGAAAATGATAACTCCGATTAGGAGGAAGTAAAAAGAAAAAAAAAAAAGAAAGATAATTTTTTTTAGTTAAGCAAGATATTTTTTTTTCCGAAACAAAGCCGCGGATTCGTCCACGCCCGACTAAGACATCATTGGTCAAGTGGTGATCACGTGACGCACGAAGGAGGAGGAAAGATAATTTTTTTTAGTTAAGCAAGGTATTTTTTTTTCCAAAACAAAGCCGCGGATTCGTCCACGCCCGAATGAGACATCATTGGTCAAGTGGTGATCACGTGACGCACGAAGGAGGCTGTCGCCGCCCATCCAAAGTGTAGGTATGAGAAGCTGCTACGAAGAAGTGGGGAGGGCAGTTCACGCCCTCTGAAGTATGGTGAGAAGGTGGGAGTGAGGAAAGGTTCCCAAAAATGGAAAAAAGTGGAAATTCCTGGCCAGAGAGGTGGATATGTATTTAGAATTATCGAGAAACCCGACTCCGACAACCCCCCACCGGTTTTGGTCGGCGTCCATATAAGCGAAGCCACAACGAGCAGAAATCAGTTCCAGTAAGTTCAGTTCCAGAAAAGTTTGAGTTGAGTCTCCAGTTGAAGCCGCCTCGCTGATAGTTGACCAAGATTCACGCAAATTCCGGACTCCTCTTCAACCCAAGAACAATTATTTTGAAGAGCGACTTAGATCCAGACCACCGAAATAAGTTTTTTTTCGACTTTCGTCCGAAGACACACCGAAAAACCAATTTCTTAGAGAGCAAACAACTTGAAGCGTTAAAACTCGCCTAACGGAAAACGACGTGTCACAATCCATAGAACGGGTCGGGAGAAAGATGCAGTCCTATGTATCGAACAACTAGACATAAAGTTTGTTACCTTTTTCTTTGATACTTTGAACTTTTGAGTTTTCATTTTATTTTCTTTTATGCATATTTGTGTGGTATCACCCCCGTTGAACTCGGTTTGCATTACGGCCCCAACCACTGATTGATCTCGTCTGCCTAAGATCAATTCACAACGTGGGTAGGCAGACTTGAGATCAATGCAGTTACCTTGGTAACCAGGCGTTGGAAGCGAGTTGGGAACGACGAGGCTGATATCAAATCTAACCAGATTCCCACCCGAATCACCAAAAGGTTAGAACGTCACATTTGGGTGCCGCGACCGATACCAAGCCAGTTGGTCGTCACAGGACGAGACAACACGACTGACGCGACAGGCGGACGTCACGTTTGGAGGAGCGACACCCGAACGGAGCAGCGAGGAGCGAACGGCTGGCGCCGCGGCGAGGACGTCACAATTGGTGCTGTTTAGGGACGTCACAGTTGGTGCCGTGGTAGACCAGAATAGAACGTCACAGTTGGCGCTGCGACCAGGGGACGACGTCACAACTGGTGCCATGACCATAGGATATAGGACCCTGGAACAGTCACGTCACATTTTCTTAAATTCCTATCAATAATATTGTCAGATTGAGCTTGCCTAATTTTATTTTTGAGTTTTCCCGTTCTGTTGGCGTACCAGCACGAAGTTAATGTATGCCCACTTTTATTGCAATTTTTGCAATAATTTTTGTTCTTAACTGGACAGAATTTCATCCAATGCCATTTACCACAATGGTAACATGGTCCGGGCGGTTTCTTTAACTTATTTGGGTTTTGGTTACTGCGGAATTTAGGACATGAGATTTGCCTTTTGTCTTTTTGAAGGGAATAGGAGGTAGACTTACTTCCGATTTTATTAATCTGAGTCACACCTGATTCCTCGATAGTGTTTGAGTCACACTTTACAGATATTACTCTTTGACAGTCCTCTGCCAGTTTTTGGAGAGTCAATCCTTGTTCGTTCTCAAGCTTGGTCAGTACCCGTCGTCTGACTTCGGCGTCTTCTGCTGATACTAGACCTTGTGCGAAAATCAAGCATTTAAAATCATCGTCAGTCAGTTCGGCTAGTTTAAAATCATTACAGAGCTTGTTTACCGATGCTGTAAACGTTAGAAAATCTCCCTGGTTGTCTTTGACTGTGTTCAGGCATTTCCAACGTTTGTGGAACAAGGTTGTGTTAGGCCCGAATAGTTCCGATAGGAGCTTAATAGTCTCTGAAAAATCCAAGTCAGTCGTTTTCTTGGGTAGTATGAAGTCTACGAACCTACTATGTTCTGTAGTTCCCAGTTTTCTCAATAGAAGACGTACCTTTTTTTACTGGACCATTGTTCACAGTCTACGTTGAAAATATCTTCGTAGCGCCTGTAAAAAGCGTCGAACGTTTTGTCTTCTCTGGTACGTATTTAAAGGTTTCTATTGAATTGTAGATTCTACTCTGGGAGAATATTGTATCTTTTTTCAGAGTTTGAGCCTTTTAATGCATTTACGAGTAATTCTTTAAGTTGTTTCCGTTGTAGTTCAGCATTCTGAAGCGTAATTTTTTGGAATTCCCTTTGTTGTTTATGTAATTTCAAAAATAATTGTTGTTGTCTTTCTTCTGATTTTTGTTGTTGATCCAAATTTAGTTTTAACATTTGGGCAACTACTTTTTGCAAATCTTCCCTATTTAAAAATGACAGCTCATTTTTTGTTGCTTTCAAACACGTGTACTAAGAGGAGGTATACAAAAAAATCTCGATAGATTTGTTCCTTTTTTCTTTTACAGAAAAAAAATGGACAGACAATTAGTTAAACTAAACCAATTATATGTGTTTAGCTTCTTTTTTTTCACGTGGTTCCGTTAATTTTAACGTAATTGAATAATTTTTCACCACACTTATGTATTTTTTTTTAGAAAGGTACAAAAAGAGAAAACTCACCTGAATTTGAGGGGAGAATAATTTTATGACCGAGTTCAACTCAGTTACATAAAAAAATTTTTTCGATAGTTTTTTTCGAAAACTTGAGTACACTGGTAGTACTTCTGCTCTTGTATTGTCAGTTTGTTTTACGAACAACTGTTTTTTTTGTGTGTGGGTGGGGGGGCGTGAAGGAATCGTTCTAGTATTGGACAGACTTTAATATTCCGTAGATGTCGAATCGGTAATCGTCACTGCTTTTTCGCATCGGAATATATATTTTTTTTATATGTAGACGCTGGGTGTTGCACTTTTAAATCGCTAATGTATTAATATCAGCTTAATTTCACATTCAACACTGCTGTGGAAACGCGTGGAGTTTGTGTATTTTTCGAGTACTGTCGCTATTGATATGGTGAGAACGAAATTCTGGAATCTTTCTGTCGCCACTATTGTGGGACTGGCAAAGTATTGCGGGTTTTCGACGTGAATGCGTTTCTCGAATTCTTCGTCGACCCAGATGTGGGATTGGTAAGGTATTTAGGTTTCGCCGTGAATGCGTTTCTCGAATCCTCGTCGCCACTGATGTGGGGCCAATGTTGGGACCACAGAAGTAAAACACGGAACACGGATTAGATGTAAGAAAGATATATTAACAACAGGTTACAGAGATAGTGTAAGCAGAGCTTACTATATGTTAGTGTCCAACACTGATAGTCGTACGAGATTCTCACTGTCTCTCTGTGTCACTCTGTCTAGAGTGTTGTGTCGCATACTTAATATAGACCTGGAAGAGTCTATTGTGTAGGTAGTTTCGGTCTCACAATAATATATATATATATGAATACAGAAAAAAAGGAAAACTTATCTTAGCCGACGCGTTTCGTCCTCTTAGAGACTTTATCAAGGGTAATGTAAGTATTTATATACAAGAGCATAAATGTTATTGATTTTTTTTCAGATTTTTTATTTTAGGAACACTGGTTCATCACGACAGCCAAAAAGTCAGGTAAACTATGTAGGACGCCTCGTGACACAATTCAATGTCTAATTACTGAAAGTGATTAAATGATGATCTTGAAATGTTTTTAATGGGATTATGTTATGTGTTATTTATTTTAAATGACACGAGGTTATGGATTTAACCGTTTTCTTTTAATTTCTTTAGCATTTTTGTAGCCATCTATGTTGACTTGGGAAAGGAGTCATTCTTCAAGGAAAGGAGATATTCGAAGTTATCTATGCACATTTGGCATTTTTCGTTTTCGCGCTAAGGGTTTAGCAGATGATATGTGCAGTTCATCACTAAGTAATCATTTCTAGCTCTAAGATGCTGATGCGTCTAGGAATATTATTTTTGGTACCCTTCTTTATCGTACCCAGTACCCTTATCCCAACAGAAATAATCGTAGTTTTAAATGTCCACATTTTTGTTACTTCGATTTGCATGTGACAGTTTTTTTTTTTTTTTTTTTTTTTTTTAGAAATATTGGAATCTATTGGAATATTGGTAAGTCATACTGGCCGATTCATTTTTTTAATGACTATGTCTGGTCTATTTGCATCAATTTTCCTGTCTGCGAGGACTGAGAAATTCCACACTCCATAACCATTTTTGGCGTCATTCGAGTGATGTTTGTACCTTGTATCTAGGGATTCAATACCATAGTTCAAATATCTATGCCAGTGGATATATTGTCATAGCCTGTCGTGTCTAATGATGCATACTTTCTCAACAAGGACTGGGCAACCTGATGCTATGTGGTGAACAGTTTCATCAAATTACTGGCATAAGAGACAGGCAGGATTTTAGCCATCTTTACTGATTTTAACCTTGCAGGCCTTATTTCTTTATTATTATTTCTTTATCATACCCAACGGCTCTATCACATTAGGGAGATTCCTCATTAAGTTTCCTCATTTCTGTTGCTTTGATTTGCAGATCCTTATAATTTGATGTTTTTTTGTAATTCTTATTTAAAACATTGGAATTCTTTCGTCAAATTATTATTTTTATTATTATTATTTACATAAAATGGTTTATCATATTTTGAACTGCTAAGCTTTCATTCCGCTGTTATCTTTAGTATTCGTTTATGACCCCATCTACACAAACAACACACTTTGGAATGGGATCACACATATATCGACATGATGAGGGCTTAGCAATGGTTTCGCCTTTATCACCAGCAATGGCGAATATATACATGGAATATTTTGAGGAAATGGCATTAGAACCTATATCTCTAAAGCCAACTATATGATTAAGGTACATAGATGGCACCTTCATACTCTAGTCACACCAGGAAGATGTTCAGGTTCTACTGGACCATGTGAACTCAAAAGACCTTCGATACAGTTCACAATGGAGAAAGAGAGTAACAACTCACTCCCATTCCTGGATGTTCTAATATCTCGAACAGAGCAGGGGTTCAAGACCGGACAGTACCTCAATTTCAACTCCCACCATCCATAGCATGATTGTAGTTTAAAGACAGTAAAATCGACCTGGCTAACCGAAACGCTCCTCTGTGGTCCAATCTGTTACAGGCAAGTCTGGTTATATGACGGTTCCGTATAGGATACAGGTTAGATTCCTGTCGGAGGACGAATATTTTCTATGGAAATTTCTCGGACATTCAGGACGGTAAATGTCATTAATACTGTTTATTATAAGCAGAGCATTTACTTAAATATTTGTATCTATAAAAAGAATGTATAAACATAAAAATATCTTTATATATAAGGGATGACAGATATCGCAAAATTCTGTTATATTTATTATTTAAATACTAGTCAATATCGGAGATAGTGTGTCTAAAATATATTGTGGACATCAGTACTATCTATTGACTTTCAGTTTTACGCTCCTATATAGTAACTGACAATCGCCATAGAGTGTTGATTCTTATGTCCGTTCACTATCTTTTTATACTATTTTAATAATATATAATAGATTTAACAGACTGTGCATAATTTGTCCCGTGAGACAACAGCCTCATGATTTTAAAGTGTTAGTTCGTGAATTCGGTGACATCATAATTGTGAGTTCAATCCCTGAACCGGGCTGTAGTGTATTTCGACTCAGTGCTCAGTTATTGCTCAGAGTGAGCAATAACTGAGCAGTGATAAAAAATAGACGAGGTATCCTCAGACATGGACATAGGAAGATGTAGAAGCTACCTACGTAGACAAAAGGGTTCAATTTTGAATTTCTTGAAGGTTACCCGAATTGACAGACACGTGAAGAAGGCCGGGAGAACAACGGCCAAAACGTTGTGATAATAAGAACATAGATGTGGACATTAGACCGAATAAAAATGAGACTACTTTTTATTTTATTTTTTTCTTCTGTAACAAAACCTTCGGACTTAAAACGCGAGTCTGGGATAGACGAATATGCACGCGCGATTAATGCCTGAGATCAAGTTACTTGTCTGTTAAGTCTCTTTTCAAACCAACTTTAATGCTATGTATGTTTCTATTCACTGTTATACAATAATTATATGTGTAACAAATCTTCTGTCAGAGGAAAGGTGAAAGCCTGTGGTCAGTGAAAGTGACAGTTATTGATGTCGAAGTTTCAATGCGAGGACTGTTATTTTTTTGCCTCACCAGGAATTACAAATGGAGTTGAGTGATTACAACGGAAGAGAATTTTATTCTGAGTGTGAATACATTGCTTGACATGACTTAACGTTTATTTAGAAGCTCGGGTTTGGATTATCTTCCTGTTAACTCTTTTGGGCAGATATGAATACTTCTAGTGTAAGGAGCTATCGTTATTTACACGATTTAGACGCGGGCTATTTTCCTTAACTTTATTGTTGATATCACAACGTTTCAGCCGATGTGCTCTCCGGACTTCATCAGGTAAATATCAATTTGGGTAAACTTCAGGGCATTCCGAACTAGTGAGAAGAAAGGTACAGCAACGATTCGGCTGTGGTGCCTTCCGAACTTCATCAGGCATATGTCGATTTGGGTAAGCGAATTGGTGAGAATAAAGGGACAAAATGCTACACGGGATAGGAGGTTGTAGAGAGCCATGATCACATACGTCCTGAAGGTACATGCCACATAGAAGAATATATTTGTCTTGTTTTTTATTATTTAGTTTTTCCCGTGGTTCTAACTCGAAACGATTGTCATCAACAAAAATTCCCACCGCCCATAAATATAGGCTGCTATTTGCCTGTCCTCTATATAATAGATTGACATTATATAGTATGGCTTGGCGAAAGAACGCTAAGGAAGGGTTTCCATCCCTGCTTCACGCTGCAAGAGTTCCAGGACAATGCCTGGAAATCAAGAGACGTTCTTATTAATAGTCCACATAGTAAGTGAGGTTCTATAAATGTCGAGATACCGAATGTTTTTAACGACAAGAATCAACAGTCTCTTGAAATGACAATCGAACTACATAATGATTATGTGTATTTATTTATATATTTCCTTCCCCATCTGTAGTGAGATGGGAGGTAACTCTACTTAAATTAGTAAATTTATGAGTGATTACTTCCCTTAGTGGTTTTAATAATCTATACAAAAATATATTTATCTTCATTTAAACAAAATTTTTCTCGAGCGAAATGAACAATTCATTTAACCAGTTCTTTTATTTCTACATTTCTGAGATTGCAGTCTTATTTGTCTAAGCCTTTTATGTGAGGCACTCAGATACCTTTGCCTGTTAAGTGATCGTTTTGCTTTAACTTGGTCTTGAAATAGGCTTTGTCGTTCCGTTGCTGATCTTTAGTTCCCGAGAGATATTTCTATTTCATGGTTATAGTAAACAAATTTTTAACTTGAAAAGAAATGCGATTTATATAATATCAGACGTAATTAATGAATTATAGATACCACTGAAAGTTTAGAAAATATAAAAGGAACGGTTTAATTAAATCATTGGTCTCTATGTTAGTGGTGAATTCTTTATCTACACTTTATTGAGAAAAGACATCAATACATCAATACATCGTTTCAATTCAATACATCAATACATCGTTTCAAGTCTTTTGTTTCATTGAAGCTTACTATTAAAACATTGTAACAATTACCGTCATTTTTTATGGCACGGGTATACTAGTCAAAACATATACAATAAGTTGAGACACACGCTTACGAAAATGGAAACATGGGAAGAAAGAACAAATCCTGACAACACCTCTATCTATAGGAGGAGCGGTCAGAATGAGCAGCATGTAAAACACTATGTTGTCATATAAAAAAACGTCGATGTTGATGACCTACTATCCTTCATAAGTGGGCCGTTACTTCAAAGTAATATGTCTGGTGTAGAAATTAATTACTTGAAAAGTAATCATGCAATATATATATATATATATATATATATATATATATATATATATATATATAATTATTTAAAACTATAACATAAATATGTTAGAAAATCACTACAAAAATAGTTATTTTGTTTCAACACCTCCGGTGTGTTATCAATGATGATGTTGAATGTAAAAAAATTACATTCAACATCATCACATGATAAGACACTGGAGATGTTGAAATAAAATGGCTATTTTTGTAGTGATTTTATAACATTTATGTTATAATTTTTAAACAAATAATTATATCTGCTCTACTCTGTATTGAGCACTCATTTAAGAATAGTAATTGCTGTGGTTATTGGAATTTTTCCGTATGCACCAATCATATACTTGCGTATATATATATATATATATATATATATATATATATATATATATATATATATATATATATATAAAAATACTCAGCGTTAACCTGTAGAAAAAAAAGACAATATGTATAAAGGTAAAAATACAATAGGAAAACTGTATTATTAGCCGAAGCGTTTTGTGCAATATGGACTTTTCAAGGCAAAAAGGAAATGAATTTATTGAAAACAAAGTAACTATTAACAACAAGCAAAATGTCCTTAGTAACTAGAAGAATTTAGAAAACGCTATTGTTTTCAGTTGAAAATATGAATACAGTAGCGTTTTCTAATACAGTTTTCCGATTGGCTTTTGCCTTTATACACATATATATATATATATATATATATATATATATATATATATATATATATATATATATATATATATATATATATATATAACACTGCGGAGATGTTCTTGATGGTGATTAATATAGAAAGGCTAACATTCACATTTTTTTCTGTGTGCCTGAGAATTTTGGACATTAACAACGATAGCCCCTGCCAAACAAACTGTAACGTGTCTTTTGTCATTCTCTAGCGCCTCTAGGCTTGTAGAAAGAGGGTGATATAGACCTGTCCTTTCACATAACCCATGGAAAAAAAAAACAGGTATCAAGTCAGGTGAATGTGGTGGCCATTTCAACAGCACATTGGCATTATCACTAGCACTTCCGGTAGATTCGCATTGAGATAAGTCCACACTTAGTCGTTGGAAAATGTTACGTGAGTCATGCTACAGCGTGTTTGGCAGGAGCTGGACTACCGACCTGACGTGTGCAGTGTCACAGGTGGTGCGTATATTGAATGTTTTTTGACGCTTTGCTAGCTAGATCCCTTTCAAACTCTTGTTCGAATTTTGATAAAGAAAACTTTTATTGTTCAACATGAAGCCTATTTAATTTCGTTTATCTGGAACATATAGTTACTCAGATATTCACATTTTAAATACATATACAAGGTGTCGCCAGTTTTTTTTTGGGGGGGAACCCTGTATATGTATGTGTGTGTGTGTGTATGTGTGTGCCTTTAATATCTTTTTTACAGTTTCAGTCGCTTTATACATTCATTTCATTCCTCGAATAAGTTCAGACAATTGAGGAATGAAAGCTGATTTTGCTCTTTTCTTCCCCTTTTCTTACTGTCTTCGATAGCTATAACTCTCCTTCTCTTTGTCCTTTGTTTTTGAAATGCCTATTTTAATTATTACAATAAAATTGTAGACCCCCAGGAAATTATTTAAACATTAAAATCATTAATTCATGGTGGTTTTTTTTATTTGTTTTTTTTTTGTTCTGGTTAGAAAACAAAAAATAACCTCGACCCAACAAGAGTCGACATGTCCCAAAATTAACCAATCGAAGATGGTCGAACTTCCCGTTCGACCATGTTCGGGAATAATAAAAAAAAGATTAATTTATTTTATTCCACAAATGCCCTTCCTATGAACAGAGAAAGTAATTAGTCATTGAAGTTATCTTACCTCTATAAAAATTCCTGCATAAACACCATTTTCCGCAAGACATCTATAATCTAATGTTCGTTTGGTCATTATACAAAGACCACTTGAATTTCCTACTTTAAACTTGCAGCAAGCGGCTGACAATGCAAGGTTTGTTTTGTTTGTTTTGTTTTACATCATATCAACCTCAATGGGTTATTTTTGTTGCTGGTAGTATTTTTTTTTTTTTAAATGTATTGCTGCAAATATTTTTTTTACCAAAATTGTATTGCTGTTAATAATGTATTGCTGGTAATAATTTTTTCTTCAAAAACTAATTGCTGGTAATAATTTCTTTACAAAAATGTATTGCTGGCACTAAAACCCATTTTTTACACTTTCATAGTGTTTTGCTCCCAGTTTGGGGGTTAATTACTTGCCCATATTTGGGACCCTAACAGGTGCTACCACCCCGGGTCAGGGCAATTAAGAGGTGGTTCCACGATCCTCAAAACCTCCTGAACAGAGGCATTGCTGTTAAATGTAGTTTATCGTCTTACCCAGGACGGGGCAATGAAAGGAATACTGGAATAGTTTTGGTATCTGTCTGTATTTCTGAAATGAGGTATTATGTACATTATTTACATTATTCGGACTATTGTCCTTATCTTCGTCGCCATATTTATTACAACGTTTCGGCCGTTGTACGTTCCGGTCTTCTTCGGGTGGTTGGAATGTCGACCTGAACCCTTTATTTTGCTCACTGGGGTAGACTGTTCTAGTTCCATGTGCCATGTTTTTTAATGGATGTCAGTTATCAGTTATTTCCCTCTGAAAATTTCCCACTGTGCCATGTGTCCTCAAGGACACATGGCACAGTGGATAAAGGCGTTAGTTAGATCCAGTGACAGGACACAAAGAGTGTGAGTTCAATACCCGGTTAAGGCAGTGGAGAACTTGCAGAGGGGAATTAACAGGAGATAACTGATAACTGACATCCTTAAACAATGCACATGTAACTAGAACAGTCTGCCCCAGTGAGCGAAATAAAGGGTTCAGTTCGACGTTCCAACCACCTAAAGAAGGCCGGAGCGTACAACGGCCGAAATGTTGTAATAAATATGGCGACAAAGACGAGGACAATAGTCCGAATAATGTAAATAATGTAAAGAATATCAGTTATAAACTCTTTGGTTGTCCCCGTGGTGCCATACAGTTTCAACATCCTAAACTGGACCATAGTTGACATGAAGCGAATGGACGGCAAAAGGACAAAGCTTCTCACTTGCCGCCGCATGCATCATCCCAGATTTGATGTTGATCATCTGTATGTGTCCAGTTCCGAAGGAGGCATAGGATTAGTTCAACTAGAACTGTCTTAAAAATCTACAAAAACTAGCCCTCAAAGATACCTGGAAACTACAGAAGACTGGATAATGATCTGTGTCAAAGAACATGAAAGAAGTACGAAACTTTATTCAGTAATAAAGGAAGCCAACAATTTCAAAATGTAGTTTCAAGTGTGTAGTTTCAATGGTGATGAGGGGCAGGGGTCAAAAAGTGCAGTGCAGTGCTCGCCGGCAGGACAGCTATTTTTTTCTTCTTCAGTCACCTCAAGGAAATGGATTGCGTGAGTCCGTTTCTCAGCTGTTACACTGGGCAGTTGTGTAGACAGGCACCAACTCAGCCGCGTGAAATTAGACTTCCTCTATTTACTCGTTCCCCCACTAGAACGAGATGTGACACAAGGTCGGTTTAATGTGAGGACTCGAGCGCGTACACCCGGGCAGGGACAAAAATTCCCCCCAGCCCCCGCAACAGTCTGTTGCGCTGGCCTCGGTGCGAGCACCGATCCCTCCCTCTTGTGCAATGGGAGGGCGCGGCCTCGGGCAACTGTTCCCCAGGGCTGGACACCTCTTCGGTATTATTTTCTCAGTTGCCCCTCCGTCCTTAGACAGAGAAGCCCATGTGCGCACTCTGTCCAAGGACAGAGACGCAACTGAGAGATAATAAATAAAGCGCGTACACCTCTCCAAGGAGAGGGAGCACGTCTGTCAATCCGTACGTCCAGCTCTATTGCACGCTGTCCGCCGAATGATTTTGGTTCTGTCGTGCTGCTGACATCTCGCTTGTTATGCTATTCCAATACGGCCAAAATTTGCATGTGTACAAAAATCATCTCGTCTTGGACGAGATAGGCGCGCACAAATTGTGTCTTCAATAGCGGCCATATCTTTTTGTCATCACTTTGCACGCAAGACACGTTCGCGCTCGTTTCGAATTCTGAGGTAAGTCATGTCTTTCGTCACGAAGTGGGTAACGAAATGCGAGTAAAACAAATACACGTACAGCAGCTGCAAAAATCTTAAAAAAGGAAGCAAAGGCAAATATAATCAACCAGATACAGAAAAGATGGCAACACAAACCTTTTTTCAGTCAATATTCTGCCCGTACCAAACAAGCTGCTATAGACAAACCGCGTACCCATCAGCGGCTACGTAACGCATGGTGAAAAGCAGAAAGACAAGGTTTTATTCATGCTGCACAAAACCAATGCTTGCTAACTAAAAATTACGAAGCACACATATTGAAAAATTGTGTTAGCACAAAATGTAGATTCTGTGATAATTACCGAGAAACAATTCACCATCTTGTATCAAGTTGACCGGTACTGGCACCCACTAAATATAAAACCCGTCATGGCAGAGTGGACCAATGTCTGTATTGGAAAATATGCAACTTTTAGGGAAAGGAGACTGCAAGAAATTGGTATAAACACCATCCAGACCCAGTTACGGAGGTTATGGGCCTTTACGATACACACAGACAGAAAAATCAAAGCTAATCGCCAGACACGGTAATCAGAGACCGGAAAAACAAAAAAATGCCTTCCGATAGACATGGAGACTAATCTGTGAAGATCTTAAAAAAAAAACCCCATCAAAATACAAGGCTCTTGAAGTGGATATCTCATAAATATGGCACATGAGGAAATCGATAATTCCAGTAGTAGCTGGAGACCTCGGATTGATTGGAAAAGGTTCCGATAGACTCATTGAAGGAATTCCTGGTAGCCCATGCCTTAAAGAAATACAAAAAAAAACTTGTACTAAAAAATACAGGTCACACATTTCGAAGAGTTCCATCTATGTAAAATGTCTTGTCATATTTATTTTTCTGTTTTTATCTTTTTACAAAAATGATCATGGGAAAATGTGATGAACTCATTTCTGACCTTAGGTCTCTGGTTGGGACCCGGAAGGAAATGTGCATACAACAGAAATCCAAGGAAATAATAATAATAATAATAATAATAAGAAGAAGAAGAAGAAGAAGAAAGGATATGGAGGAAGGTGCTTTCACAGACTAAGCAGCCATGATCTCGAGATATCCGTTGGAAGCGTTTAAGTCAATAAAATGTCTCGCCAGCCATAATAATCACCCAACATTTTACTGACATAGCATAGGATAAGTCTATTTGACCATTGATAATGAGTTAAATTCTCCCTGAGTGCTCTATATTTGTAGTCTTGTGCCAAACTTAGCGATGGTGGATAGATTACAGTTTAGTAGTACATATGTTTGGAAAGGAAAACAATTTATTGACAAGAAATAGAAGATCCTAATGACTCTCATGTTTCTTGTAGAAAGCAAGATTTCACTGAACAAGACACCGTTTGTTTTTGACCAGACATATTTGTCTTCTCTAGTGTCGTCATGGATGTTTGGTCTGACATAAACCAATTAATAAAAACAAAAATCTGTTAGATGTTATTTTTAGCTAACTAAGAGACGTTTTGAATATAACAAACGAAATGGAGGTGCCATGTCTAAGTATCGCGGGTTTACCCATAATTCCTGTCTTCTCTCTGGCTATTTCTTCCGCTTCCGTGACCCTTCAGGACGTTGACGATCTTTGCGCTCTCCATCTTTTTGATCCTTTTTAGGTTAGAAGAAAATCCAACAGGCACCAAACGGCCCTAATATATATATATATATATATATATATATATATATATATATATATATATATGGATAAAATCGATAATTATTTTAAGACATTTTTATGTTTATACATTCTTTTTATAGATACAAGCATTTAAGTAAATGCTCTGTTTATAATAAACAGTATTAAACAACATTTACCGGCCTGAATGTCTGAGGAATTTTCATAGAAAATATTCGTCCTTCGACAGGTATCGAACATCTATCCTATACGGAACCGTCATATAACCTGACGTGCCTTTAACCGATTTGGCCACAGAGGAGCGTTTGGGTAGCAAGGTCGAATTTACTGTCTTTAAATTACAATCTTCCATGATTCTCTCACGTACATTCATATCTGCTCACGGCGTATCCAAATGTAAACAAATTACATCACAATTATTTTAAGACATTTTCAAAAGAATGTATAAACATAAAAATGTCTTAAAATGATTATCGGACTTTGTCCATTTCATAATGTGTGACGTCATTTTAGGAAAGCTCATAGCTATGCCGTATGTATTTGCGTATAAATAAACCATGTATAGTGCTACCGATGAAAGTTTTGGACGAATTTTAAACCCTACAGAAAAAGAAGAAGATTTACCTGAGTTTACTGCAACCGGTTACCGAAAATGAATGATTTTTAACTTCTTCAAAACAAATTACCTGTTTATAGTTCAACACCAGAGTTTACTAAAAAAAACTGATCGCAAATCTAGCACAATACTAGAGTATACAGGGAACTTCAGGCTAATTGAAGAACATGGTTAATTTTGGAGAATGATCAGTGAAAAACATATATATATATATATATATATATATATATATATTAGGCTTGCAGAAATTTTGTCAAGAAAATACTCAATAAAATAATTTTGTAACTCTTTTTCGTACTCTCTGACCCCAGATGAGCAGTGGCTCGAGACATTTATAAGTTTATTAACTAT
>CAHIKZ030004609.1:282500-290000 GCA_903632075.3 Acanthosepion pharaonis
ACATCGATGTTCTCGTGAAGGTTAGCATCAGCGTGTGTGGTCGTTGCTCGGGGTTAAATTTTTCAATGTTTTAGATATTCAGTAAATTTCCTATGGTCATAATAACTTTCAAATAGTATGGCATTGTTCACAAATCTAATACTCAAACAAAAACAGGGATGAAACATCAAAATTTGATTCAGCTACAAGTGCAAACGCATGAACGTTTTTCTTCGCACGTTTACCGTAAAGCTCGGGTTAATAAGAGGTTTTCTTCGGGAATTTTTACCTTTTAACGCTTTAATAATGTTTCTCAAACAATCTTTTCATCAAAGGTTGTTCAAATGCCAATTTAGGATGAAATCATATGAAGAAACTATTGGCTAAATGGCGAATGACGATTTTGAACCTAGTTTGTCCCAGATTTCGGCTACTTAACTGAAATAAAGTAAACCAAACATCCATGTAAGACAATTTGTGTGTCATATGTAATTAACATGGCACATTTGGAAAGAATCGGATGAAAAGCCAAGGGGTTTTGACTGAAAAACGGTCTTTTTTTAACAGTTTTTCGTGGGGTTTTTTTCCGTTATACGCAGGAAAGCAAGAAGGATTAAAAGCATACTATCTTATTTCTTGCATAATGGCAATTTTTCCGACATGTTTGAAGAAGATCAGATAAAAAATTACGAACTTATTCAAGTTTTTATTTTAAATAGTACGAAAAACCCGATTTTTTCAGTTTTTTGCAATTGTTGTGTGAAGCCAATGTCGCAGAAAAACGTAACATGAGCTGATGTTTTGCATTAAGTGCAAAGAACATCAGCTCATCCAGTCAAAATCTCGTTCGCGTGTAACTTTGCCATGGTTTTTGCAAAATATCGTACCTACCTTCAATTTTATCGATTTTTTTTTTTTTGCCAAATCCGGAGGGAGGTGCTGCAGATTGAAAAGTTGGTTTTGATCTTTGGTAATAAATTTGCAACATATGTGTAGAATTTCATCGAAATCAATTCAGAAATGTGGCTGTGCATAAATAGCACACACACACACACACACACACACACACACACACACACACACACACACACACACACACACACACACACACACACACACACATCTGTTTTAATGATTATATATATATATATATATATATGTAAGCAAATATATGGATATAGATCCGACAGTATGAAGGAAAATATATACGGAAAAAACAAACAAAAATCTTTATATACAATTATGCTGTTTTAATGTTAATATGTCAACGTCGGATGTTTCGGTCTAATAAACCATCTTCAGGACATAATGTTATAATTTATGAATATGTCCTGAAGATGGTTTATTAGGACCGAAACGTCCGACGTTGACATATTAACATTAAAACAGCATAATTGTATATATGATTTTGTTTGTTTTTTCCGTATATATTTTTTTCTTCATATATATATATATATATATATATATATATATATATATATATATATATATATATATGTTTTCATCCACAGACAGACTGTTTTGCTGTTTCACAGCTCATCAGTGTGACTAAACATCCGATTGCCTCAAGCAGGGATCAAATCCCAATTGATTTGGTATCAGTTGGAGAATCCACCCCTAAGCACGACAGGAGAGACAGAGTAAATTCCTAGTGTTTAAATTATTCTCTCGAGTAGTATGTAACACATTATTTATCATCTCTCAGTTGCGTCTTTATCTTTGGGCAGAGTGCGATCAGTAGCGGCTGCGTCGAAGAACAGAATCGCAACTAAGGAAAATTATATGGAGAGATGCTCAGCCCTGGGGAAAAGCTGCCCGATCCTACACCCACTCAATGCACCAGAGAGAGGGATCGGTTCTCGCACCGAGTCCAGCGCAACCGACGATTGCGGGGATCGGGCAATTTTTGTTCCTGGCCCGAGTTTACGCAATCGGTATCCCACATTAAACCGACCTTGTGTCAGAACCTGACTTCTTTGGGTTTCTTTTTATGTGCCATGTCCTTTCAGGACGTAGATGATCATGGCTCTCCACCTCTTCCTCTATCCCTTACAGCTCTCAACAAGTTCCTTCCCTCTTCTACCCTCAGAGCACGTTCTGTCATTCACTTGCTTAAGCCCGCTAGGTATGTCATGAGTTGTTTTCCCTTGTCTCTATTTCCTTGTATTCGACCGGTGAGTATCAGATTCTCCAGGCCCTCCTTCCTCATTATGTGTCTCAGAAACTTAAGCTGCCTTTTCCTGATATCAAGTATAAGCCTCCTCTTTGTATGCATTTTCTCCAAGACTTCCCCGTTCTTCACCTGCTCGGTCCATGATATCCTTAGCATCCTTCTGTAGAACCACATCTACGTCGTCTCGAGTCTCTTCTTCATCCTTGAGGAAATCATCCAACATTCGCTGCCGTAAAGAAGAACTATTCTTTTCTTCGTTACCAAAGAAATCCTCCTGTCTCGCAGTACTCTGCCCAGCTTTTGGAATGTGTCCTTGGCCGTCCCAATACGTCTACGGATCTCAGTGTCGTACTTACCGTCCTCTGTCAAAACGCATCCCGATCTTTCTGAGTAAACGAACGATACTTTTATGATCCATATTCTTAAAATGCTAGAGTGTCGTTGTTTTACATTTATTGCTAGTTAATGTTTTTGTATATGTATATATGGGATAACGACATATATTTGTATATATAGAGAACAAATTTTTAAAAGAATGTATGACAAAGTAAAAAAGACACATACAAGTAGGGGGAGTACAAAAATTTCAAGAGGGTGTGTTTTGGGGTGTTGTTAATTTCTTCTTAAGAAAAGATGCGTCTTTCTTTTTTAATATATATATATATATATTATATTTTTATATTATTTTAATATCTATACACGGGCGATGTGAGTGAAAACAAAGAGATAATACAATTTGTAAATATAAAATATTGAACAAACCGATATCAGGAAAAAAATTCAATAAAAAAGAAAAGATTAAAAAAATCCGTGCCGGTTGAAAATAATCAATCAGCACTGAAAAAAAAAAACGCCAACAGAGTAACTTAAGTTAAAACATAAAAGTGCTCAATACATTAAGTAGTGCAAAAACTAAAAATTCTAGTGAGCCAAAAGGTACCTACCTAGTTTCTCCTGACGGATCATCAGGGTAATACTGATATTATAAACCTAATGTCTTCAGAATTATTTTTTTAACAGTGCTCATATTGCAACTTTTGCTGTTATCATTGCTGTTATATTGAGGACGCATGAAACAGTGGATAAAAGCGTTAGTTAGATCCAGTGACAAGATACAAAGAGTGAGAGTTCAATACCCGGTTAAGGCAGTGGAGAAATTTCAGAGGAGAATTAACAGGAGATAACTGAAAACTGACATCCATTAAACATGGTACGTGGAACTAGAACACTCTACCCCAGTGAGCGAAATAAAGGGTTCAGTTTGACATTCCAATCACCTGAAGAAGGCCGGAGAGTACAACGGCCGAAACGTTTTAATAAATATGGCGACAAAGATGAGGAAAATAATACGAATGATATAAATAATGTACATAATACCTCATCTCAGAAATATAGACAGATACTGAAGGGCCGAAACGTTGTAATAAATATGCCAACAAAGATGAGGACAATAGTTCGAATAATGTAAATAGTGTACATAATACCTCATATCAGAAATATAGACAGATACTGAAAGGCCGAAACGTTGTAATAGATATAGCGACAAAGATGAGGACAATAGTCCGAATAATGTAAATAATGTACAAAATACCTCATCTCAGAAATATAGACAGATACTGAAAGGCCGAAACGTTGTAATAAATATGGTGACAAAGATGAGGACAATAGTCCGAATAATATAAATAGTGTACATAATACCTCATCTCAGAAATATAGACAGATACTGAAAGGCCGAAACGTTGTAATAAATATGGCAACAAAGATGAGGACAATAGTCTGAATAATGTAAATAGTGTACATAACACCTCATCTCAGAAATATAGACAGGTACTGAAAGGCAGAAACGTTGTAATAAATATGGCGACAAAGATGAGGACAATAGTCCGAAAAATGTAAATAGTGGACATAATACCTCATCTCGGAAATATAGACAGATACTGAAAGGCCGAAACGTTGTAATAAATATGGTGACAAAGATGAGGACAATAGTCCGAATAATGTAAATAGTGTACATAATACCTCATCTCGGAAATATAGACAGATACTGAAAGGCCGAAAAGTTGTAATAAATATGGTGACAAAGATGAGGACAATAGTCCGAATAATATAAATAGTGTACATAATACGTCATCTCAGAAATATAGACAGAGTCTGAAGGGTCGAAACGTTGTAAAAGATATGGTGACAAAGATGAGGACAATAGTCCGAATAATGTAAATAGTGTACTTAATACCTCATCTCAAAAATATAGACAGATACTGAAAGGCCGAAACGTTGTAATAAATATGGTGACAAAGATGAGGACAATAGTCCGAATAATGTTAATAGTGTACATAATACCTCATCTCGGAAATATAGACAGATACTGAAAGGCCGAAACGTTGTAATAAATATGGTGACTAAGATTAGAACAATAGTCCGAATAATGTAAATAGTGTACATAATACCTCATCTCAGAAATATAGACAGATACTGAAAGGCCTAAATGTTGTTATAAATATGGCAACAAAGATGAGGACAATAGTCTGAATAATGTAAATAGTGTACTTAATACCTCATCTCAAAAATATAGACAGATACTGAAAGGCCGAAACGTTGTAATAAATATGGTGACAAAGATGAGGACAATAGTCCGAATAATGTTAATAGTGTACATAATACCTCATCACGGAAATATAGACAGATACTGAAAGGCCGAAACGTTGTAATAAATATGGTGACAAAGATGAGGACAATAGTCCGAATAATGTAAATAGTGTACATAATACCTCATCTCAGAAATATAGACAGATACTGAAAGGCCTAAATGTTGTTATAAATATGGCAACAAAGATGAGGACAATAGTCTGAATAATGTAAATAGTGTACTTAATACCTCATCTCAAAAATATAGACAGATATTGTAAGGCCAAAACGTTGTAATAGATATAGCGACAAAGATGAGGACAATAGTCCGAATAATGTTAATAGTGTACATAATACCTCATCTCGGAAATATAGACAGATACTGAAAGGCCGAAAAGTTGTAATAAATATGGTGACAAAGATGAGGACAATAGTCCGAATAATATAAATAGTGTACATAATACGTCATCTCAGAAATATAGACAGAGTCTGAAGGGTCGAAACGTTGTAAAAGATATGGTGACAAAGATGAGGACAATAGTCCGAATAATGTAAATAGTGTACTTAATACCTCATCTCAAAATACAGACAGATACTGAAAGGCCGAAACGTTGTAATAAATATGGTGACAAAGATGAGGACAATAGTCCGAATAATGTTAATAGTGTACATAATACCTCATCTCGGAAATATAGACAGATACTGAAAGGCCGAAACGTTGTAATAAATATGGTGACTAAGATTAGAACAATAGTCCGAATAATGTAAATAGTGTACATAATACCTCATCTCAGAAATATAGACAGATACTGAAAGGCCTAAATGTTGTTATAAATATGGCAACAAAGATGAGGACAATAGTCTGAATAATGTAAATAGTGTAATTTAATACCTCATCTCAAAAATATAGACAGATACTGAAAGGCCGAAACGTTGTAATAAATATGGTGACAAAGATGAGGACAATAGTCCGAATAAATGTTAATAGTGTACATAATACCTCATCACGGAAATATAGACAGATACTGAAAGGCCGAAACGTTGTAATAAATATGGTGACAAAGATGAGGACAATAGTCCGAATAATGTAAATAGTGTACATAATACCTCATCTCAGAAATATAGACAGATACTGAAAGGCCTAAATGTTGTTATAAATATGGCAACAAAGATGAGGACAATAGTCTGAATAATGTAAATAGTGTACTTAATACCTCATCTCAAAAATATAGACAGATACTGAAAGGCCGAAACGTTGTAATAAATATGGTGACAAAGATGAGGACAATAGTCCGAATAATGTAAATAGTGTACATAATACCTCATCTCGGAAATATAGACAGATACTGAAAGGCCGAAAAGTTGTAATAAATATGGTGACAAAGATGAGGACAATAGTCCGAATAATATAAATAGTGTACATAATACGTCATCTCAGAAATATAGACAGAGTCTGAAGGGGTCGAAACGTTGTAAAAGATATGGTGACAAAGATGAGGGACAATAGTCCGAATAATGTAAATAGTGTATTTAATACCTCATCTCAAAAAATATAGACAGATACTGAAAGGCCGAAACGTTGTAATAAATATGGTGACAAAGATGAGGACAATAGTCCGAATAATGTTAATAGTGTACATAATACCTCATCTCGGAAATATAGACAGATACTGAAAGGCTGAAACGTTGTAATAAATATGGTGACTAAGATTAGAACAATAGTCCGAATAATGTAAATAGTGTACATAATACCTCATCTCAGAAATATAGACAGATACTGAAAGGCCTAAATGTTGTTATAAATATGGCAACAAAGATGAGGACAATAGTCTGAATAATTTAAATAGTGTACTTAATACCTCATCTCAAAAATATAGACAGATATTGTAAGGCCGAAACGTTGTAATAGATATAGCGACAAAGATGAGGACAATAGTCCGAATGATGTTAATAGTGTACATAATACCTCATCTCGGAAATATAAACAGATACTGAAAGGCCGAAAAGTTGTAATAAATATGGTGACAAAGATGAGGACAATAGTCCGAATAATTTAAATAGTGTACATAATACCTCATCTCAGAAATATAGACAGAGTCTGAAGGGTCGAAACGTTGTAAAAAATATGGTGACAAAGATGAGGACAATAGTCCGAATAATGTAAATAGTGTACTTAATACCTCATCTCAAAAATATAGACAGATACTGAAAGGCCGAAACGTTGTAATAAATATGGTGACAAAGATGAGGACAATAGTCCGAATAATGTTAATAGTGTACATAATACCTCATCTCGGAAATATAGACAGATACTGAAAGGCCGAAACGTTGTAATAAATATGGTGACAAAGATTAGGACAATAGTCCGAATAATGTAAATAGTGTACATAATACCTCATCTCAGAAATATAGACAGATACTGAAAGGCCTAAATGTTGTTATAAATATGGCAACAAAGATGAGGACAATAGTCTGAATAATTTTAATAGTGTACATAATACCTCATCTCAGAAATATAGACAGATACTGAAAGGCCGAAACGTTGTAATAAATATGTCGACAAAGATGAGGACAATAGTCCGAATAATGTTAATAGTGTACATAATACCTCATCACGGAAATATAGACAGATATTGAAAGGCCGAAACGTTGTAATAGATATAGCGACAAAGATGAGGACAATAGTCCGAATAATGTTAATAGTGTACATAATACCTCATCTC
>CAHIKZ030004609.1:295000-305000 GCA_903632075.3 Acanthosepion pharaonis
CTGACGCGTTTCGTCCTCTTTAGGACATTTTCAAGGCAGCTCCAATATGTTATTTTATAACTAGTATTTATATACAAGCTAAAAAATTTATTGATTTTACAAAATTTTAAATTTAAGAACACTCATAAATATTTATCCAATTAGTCGTAAAGTATGGAGGACGCGAAATGATACAATTAAATGGAAGTATGTGAGGTCCTCAGAATTTTTCGTTTTTAATTCAAGTTTGTTATTTAATTATTTTAGTTTGGGAATAATTTATGCGTTATATATTTAAAATAACATGAGGTGATGGATTTAAGCGTTTTCTTTTAATTTTTTTTAACAATAATTCCTATTGATATATGTAAATTACATAATTTAATGTCAAAGCGAACAGAATGTTTTGTCAAGTGTTTAATAGCTATCTAGATAAATAATTATTATATAAAAAATATTATTCGAGTTCAGGATACTTATCGAAGATCGACTCGGAATTTTGTAATGATTCGTTTAAGATGCATTGAATCATCCTTGATAATGGCTAAAGGTATAGCCGAAAGCGATCGGAACTATAAAACATTTGGACAGTTTTTACACACTCTTTGTCCAGAAAAGAAAGTTCTTGTTCGAACACAAGAAAAATTAAATAAAAAGCTTAACCGTAGTACCTTGTCTGTCGTTTTTAATGAAACATGCATAAACGAATGATTGCTGGTTAAATATACAACTCTCTCTCTCTCTCTCTCTCTCTCTCTCTCTCTCTCTATATATATATATATATATATATATATATATATATATATATATATATATAGTCACCCAGCTCATCAGTGTGACTATACATGCGATTAGCTTCAAGCCGGGATCGAAACCCAAATGATCTGACATCAGTCGGAGACACTCACACTTAGGACATCAATGCACGCTAGGAAGGAAGGAAATTTTTAACACATTATATACAAGACATATACTTTACCAGCTGCCAGAGGGCTCAATTCATAGCGAAAACTTTAGCATTAATTAGTAGCAGCGGCCAATAAATTTCCTTTCTTCCTAAAGTGCTCAACCCCCAAAAGGGAACCTAAAATATTGTAAATAGATTGATGGTGCTAATAAAATAGTCATCGATATATATATATATATATATATATATATATATATATATATATATATATATATATATATATATATACAATACGCAGTAAAAAATCCCGAATTACCTTATATGGGGATAGCCTATTTCGACAGACGAATATATCTACGTTTGTCTTATAAATCCCGGTGTGGACTGAGTTCGTGTCAGAAAATTTAACTGTGAAAGTAAAAAATAAAAAAAAAAAAAAAACCCGTCGAAACAAATAATACATTTATCCATTTCAATGTTTCAGTCAGACGAAAGGCACGAGTCAGGATTTTATTGTTTATTAATTATCTGCTCTGTAATAATAAATACATTGAACTCTTTTTGTAAATCAGTTTTGCTATTATACTAGGATCTACTTGGATTATATACCAACGGATTTGTTACATTTACTATATATATATATATATATATATATATATATATATATATATATATATAACCTGGTACCTACAACGAAATAAAAACATATATCTATAATTTAAATACGAATATGCACATCTGATATGCATTTTCAAATATAATACAAACGTACACACACATATCATGGCACGTCCAACTACAAAAATATATTATATACATCGAAATTTACATAGATAAGCAAAAGTATACATGCAAATATTTGTTTACAATATTTATCTACCTATCAACATGATCGCTATTTGTATGCACACAAAATGTAAATATCTGCACACAGATAATGTACATTCCGACACCATAAATAAAAATGCGTTGCATGTTATACTATTCCTTATATTTTTACACTAGGCTCGATAGCCACTCAAGGTAGAGGGATACTGAATGGTATTGTAAGGACGAAGAAGTGAGAAAAGGTGCCGATTAGTAAGATTTTAAGATGAGATTAAGGTAAGTAGTTTTATAACGTTTGCTTTTCAACCACGAGACCCGGGTTCCAATCTCACCATGGTCGATTTATGATGACTTCTTGATCTTATCAACCTAAGGAGTCGATTCCAGCGTGCGGCACCTGAAAAACCATACCATGGGTTCAGTATACGGAACTATTTGGGAGCTAGTACGAAGTCACAAGTCATCGTGGCCGAGGGTTTAAGCGTGCTGGCTTTGTTCAGATACTTGATCCCGACAGACAATGCGTTCTCTCCCAGAAAGTTTATCTGAGATCCGATCAGCATAGTTGGAAAATAGAAGTAGGCTTTGTGAGAATTGAACAAACATATATGCGCCTGAGCAGGAATCTGCAATAGGGATTGGCTAGCCGTCCGAATAGAAGACAGGTGTAGGTGGATATGAGAGGACAGCCATTAGAATAGATACCGGTTGAGTGTAGTGATCAGGGAAACATCATCTTGGGAGTCTGTTCCACAAAGCTACAGTTCTGGGGAAAAAAACACCCCGAGTAGAAAATCTTTCTTACTATTTATATGATTTGATTATAGTGATTGGAGTTGTTATGAAGAATCATCTACATTTTTTGGAAGGAGTGAATAGAAAGAACTGTGTCGCATAGTGTGTCACCAGGTCCTCAAAGTACCGTCCTCAGGTTTTGAAATAAGTTCTGTCATTCTCCTAGACTGGTCACCAACCAAGGCTAAAGAGCTCCGTCTCGCTACTAATTAATCCATAGCAGGGGGAAGAAGAGATGGATTCATACGCTTTTCAAGTGTATTTGGGCGTAAGTGAATGTAACGAACTCAAGTGAGATACGAACTTTCTGATTTCTCCTTCCAAGCTACTGCTTTTTGCACCACCCGCATATATATATATATATATATATATATATATATATATATATATGTAATTATGTATACCAAAATCGATCCTTATAGCAAGCCTGGCAAACATGCGACTAGGGTCCACGACTTGGGGCGGACATGTGGAAACCTTAATTACAACTAAATAAAAATTACTGTGAAAATTTTCAGCAAGGAACTTGTTAGCGATGCCTTGTAATAGGTTAATTAGTAACTGTATATAATATTTGGAAGCATCTTATAATTATTGACTTATTTCCATAAATGCAAATGTAAAAAGAAAAAAACATAAATACCATAAAATAACCAAATATACAAAAAACACTTTACTCACTATGAATTAATTTTTTTTTTAGATAGTATTGCAAAAATAAAGATTTAAATTGGTTCTGCTGATTGATTATGGAAAATATAATTGTATAATACGATCAGAAAGCAATTTCAGCATTTTACAAACTCGTGCATCAACAAAGGCTGAAAATATTTTACAAAAAATGTGTATTTCAGAGAAACAATAATTTTGATAATCTTTACAAAATTTATTCTGATTTTTGTTACATCTACAATTTGTTTCACAGAAGATGAAGGAAATACTTATTTCGATATAATACACTGAGAGATATTACCAGTATACATATTTTTACTAATTAAAATCAATTTCGATTAACAAGAATATATGTACATATTTTTATTATTTGAAAAAATATGAATTTTTAATACTGATTATGTAATCTTAAAGCGAATTGTATAAACATTTTTCGTAATGTCAACAAAAACTTGTTGCCACTTTCGTAATGCTTGTTGTAGTTGACACTTTGTAATCACAGATGCAATGATAGTACGCCGTTGAACAATACTGGTGTCAAACGCCTTCGAATATTGCTTGCACTAATAGTACTTGCTCGATAATACTTGTTAGTAATGTCTAGTAATTAGTGAATTAGAAACTATACATAATTTTGCAAAAAGTTTGTAATTATTGACTTATTTCCATAAATGCAAATGTACAAGTAAAGAATAAAAATAACCTTTTCTGTTATAAAATAACTAAATGCTCAAAAATCAATTTATTTGCAATAAATTAGACATTTTTAAAGGATAGTGCAAAAGTAATGAGTTAAGTTTTTTATACCAATTGATTACAGAAAAAATAAAATACAATCAGAAAGTAATTTCAGCATTTTACAAAAAAGGCTGAAAATACTTTACAAAAAATGTGAATTTCAGAAAAACAATAATTTTGATAATTACAAGATTTATTTTGATTTTTGTTACATGTACCATTTGTTTGACATAAAATACTTATTTCGCTATGATACACTGATAGATATTACCAGTATACATAATTTTACTAATTAAAATCAATTTACATTAACAAGAACACAAAATTAATCAACAGAATAATTTGGGGAGTTAACCAATTACATATATGTAAAAAGAGGGAAAAATAAAAATAAAAAATATCTGGTATTCCTGAAATATCCAGTGGAATTTTTAAATTACCACAATTTATTTCTTCCAAAAATGTTCATATTCTTGAAAATAAAAATCAACATGATCAAATATTTCCTCTTTTGTGGGACAATCTTTTCTTGTAACTTAGTCTGCTACATACAAAAGTGACTTTATTATTATTATTGTTAGGTATCTTAGTTTCAAGGTCGGTAAATGATCCCATGTTTGGCATTCCATTTCATCCAGTAAATCTCCACATTTTGAGTAATTATGGACTGGATTAAAGTTTTATTCTTTGATTTCAACATTTAATTTAAGAAGTAGTTTTAGTTTTTTAAATATTGAAATTTTTCAGTAACAATACTTCACGTGTTATAAAGAAAACGCTAATTATTCTTTAAAAAATGAATTTTATAATCAAAATATTCGTTATTATGAAGAATAAAAGCATCAAGATAAATTTAAATGAACTTTCTGCGACAAAATTTTTAATAATGACATTTTTTTTGTGAATTACGCTGTTTAAAATCGCAAAAAATGAAAAAAAGAGAAAGACGATATTGAAAATGCAATAATGTCTTCTCTTTTACATTTTTGTGGTATATTTTTAATTGTTATAGAATAATAAATTTATTGAATTAAATTTTTGACATTAACTGTGTGATAAATTCTTTAATAATTATCATTTTTCATAAATTTTGCAGCAAAGAACGTTACTTTTGTTTTTATGTCTTCTATTTATTTACGAAAGAAATAAAATTCAAAAGACTTTATAGAAAAAATTATACCTGTTCATTTTTTCTGCTAAAGAAAGCCAAATTCTTCATTAAAAAAATTACTGAACATAATCATTGTTGAAGACAAATATTACACCGACCTTGTGTCACAACCTGACCTCATGGGGAGTGGGTGAATAAATACAAACAATATAAATCTGCCAAAAGAGGTCAAATGTTGTAAGAATCTGTACGCAAATTCAATGTGGATGATTTAGTGATATATATATATATATATATATATATATATATATATATATATATATATATATATATATATATATATATATATATATATATATACCATTCCATTTATAATTAAAGAACTTTATATACACACTCGTTTTAGTAAATAGCTTCCTCTTGTAATTAAAGTAGCATTTTTAAAATCGAAATGATGCTCTGACTTATTTCTCCACCCCATGCCAAATCGGTCGGGTTTCTATCCCGGCTTGAAGCAATCGTTAGGCCGCGAGTGTTGAATTTTTCTCGACTATTTATATATATGGCTCAGTGGTGCATTGTGGGTAATCCATCCTGGCGGTTGTTTTTAGCGGGAGTCGCTTGTTTATTTATTTATTTGGGTTAATTTATTTTACCTGTTTTTTTTTTTTTTCATTGTTTTTAATTTCCCAGATATAGTTAGATAGCATTCTGCTGTTCGCGTATTTACTATTTGTGAAAAATTTTTTGTGTGCATAGTTTCCAGAAACTATGCACACAAAACGCAAATCACAACAAAAACATGGAAAATAAGGAAAAGATCATCAGCCTACAACAATCAATCCAAAACCTGCAAGCTTTGTCTGGAGGAGAAAATAGCTATTATTACCTTCCCAGACCAAAATAAATTACGAAATAAACGACCTGAGCTCATCTCAAAATGCAGACATGAAAACAAATTTGTACTATGTTAATTAAAAATCGAGAACTGTAAACAATAAATAAAAATAAAAAAAAACAAGTAAAACTAATTAACCCAAGCAAATAATAAACAAATTAACAAACCACTCTCGAAATAGAACAAAATAAAATAACGAAATAGAACAAATAAAAATAAAAAATAATACATAAAATACAAGTAAAAATAATCAACCCCCAGAAATAAAGTAAGCAATGAACAAATTAACAAACCAAGAACCGTTAGAATAGACTACAACAATCAATAAAAAAAAAAATTGAACAAGAAAATAGCTATAACTACTATAAAACGATAAAAATAATCGAAGATCGAATAGAGTATATAAAATATACAAAATAAAAAATAAGCAAATAAATAAGAAAAAATAAGTAAAAATTGATCCAAATAAAAAATAAATTAACAAACTAACAAATCTCTCCCGCTAAAATAACGGTTAGAACTAATAAAAATGAACATAAATAAGCAAAAACAAGTAAAAATAATCAATCCAAATAAATAAAATAATAAACAAATTAAAAACTGTCCCCCGCCAAAATAGCAGAATAGATATAAATATTTGAATTTTGTTTTAGCTGTGTATTTAAAACCCAGTAATTTTAAAAAGTTACTCCAAAATTCGCTTGAGGATGAAATGGAACTAATGTCTTTAATTTAATTGAAAAATTAAATTCGTGGCTCTTAGCTTCCATTTTTGAAACATGGTTAGAACTGTGTAGCGAAAAAAACATATTTTAAATCAATTAATTTATAATATTAATGCTCTGTAAATTTACATTGAGCACTATTTTGTAAAAATAAAATATCTATAAGAACACCGGATTATATATCTTGCTGTTCTTTCTTTTTTTTTATTTATATATATATATATATATATATATATATATATATATATATATATATATATATATACATATATATATATATATATATATATATATATATATATATATATATATATATATATATATGATAAAAAAGGCTCAAACACTATGGAATATTAGTGTTTGAGCAATTTTTATTATATTCTTACTCTGTCCTGGACATTGAGTTCCATCTGGATTCAGTGTGTGTGTATGTGTGTGTAAAATGAAAAAATCATATTGAACTGTTAAGTCTACTGCGAGGAAAGCTGCTTCCTTTTGTCTCACTAGACAATCTTTACTCGCCATAATCTATTTGATACACAAGTCTCACACTCGCTCATGCATTGAATATTACTGCCACACCTGGTCTGCTGCCCGTGTTTTACATTTGGAGATTCTTTATAAAATATAAAGAAGCATCAGCAATGCTATTGGTTCTGACCTGGCATCTCGGCTTCAGTCTCTTTCCCATCGACGTAATGTAGTTTCTATGTTCCTTTTCTATAAATCATTTCATCGTATTTGCTCGGATGGACTCTTCGCTATTGTATTGTTGCTTTATTCCCCCGCCCCCACAGACAATGAATTGTACATATGGGGACTAGTTAGTATTTTCATAGAGACAATGAGGTATTACGGTGGGTGTAGCAAGAATGGTAAGTAAGACTGTATTGTTTTGGTGTTAGGAATATTGTTTGTATGTCTGGGTCAGTGTTTGTTGTTAGTAAGTTTAAAGTTAAGACAGAGGAAGACCGTCGATTTCCCCATTCCCTATTTTTGGTCTTGTGCCATATTTTGTAAATAAATTACAAATAAATATCGCTCTTCACGACGATACATAGACTTTATGAATGTTAGCACAGTACTAGATTGGCAGCTAGGTCTCATCATTTTATAGTTGAAATAGTTAAATGTAACTGTAATTTCTGTGTTGACAGTTTCTTCTCTCGCATTTCTCTCTTGTGGAACTCTATTCCAGCTTCTTTTAAAAATATAAATGCAGTGTCAAACTTTTTCTTTTAATTAATTTAATTAACTTTTGTTGTTCATTTGTCTCGGAGGTATGGCTTATTAGCATATATATATATATATATATATATATATATATATATATATATATATATATATAAGTGAACATAGAAGTCAACACTTAGAGACGACAGTCTGTTTCATGCTAGATGCAATCGTCAGGCCACCTTTATTTATACATATATATATATATATACACACACACACACACACATATATATATATATATATATATATATATATATATATATCAGAAAATATTACTTGTGTTGGCAGCGTGAATATAGACTTCTCTACAAAGATTTGACTTTGAGTATGGCACAAGGTCATCAATGACATACCTACAACATGAGAATGATAATGTTATTTAGGTGAAATAGAAAAGTGTTTCTGTCAGTAAAATGATTTTTAATGAATTACTCAGTTCAAATTAATTTATATTTTACATTCGTAAATTTCTGTTAAGGTTTGACACTGGAGATTAAGGTAAGAGTTGTCTCCCTTCCCCCATTGAATACTGAATATATATTTTTTGTTGATGAAACAGACAAAAAGATGTGAGTTTAAAATTAAATATTACATGAATAAAGTTGATTCAACAAATGAGTCTTTTGAAGAAAGTAAGTTGTGTTTTTCCAGGAAACTTTGTTATGAATGAAATGTTGATTGATATCATAAGCTGAATTTTGTGTTTGAAAGGTAAAGTTTTAACCTTATAATTTTTGAGTAAATTGTGCATTAGACATTAAGAATCTTTTGGCTGTAAGATAGTTGACTCGAAATAAGTTTGCGTTAGGTTAAGTTCAAAGTTGCTTTTTGTATAAAATGTTTGGTACACCCTATGTTCTTTGAGTAGAATTCTTTTTGTCTCGATAAAAAGCGTAGATGTTAAAATTGAAGTGAAGTTTGTTTGGTGAGTGAGTTAATTCGAAATTTGGGATTATGTTAGGAAATCCAGCTTAAAAACTTCAAAGATTTAAACGGTGTGAATTTTTTTAGCGAATTATTTGAGGCCACGAAGCTCACTGTTAATAGTTGAATAAGTTTCTGTGTATAAAGTGAATGAGATGAGTTCATAGATGTTCAGTGTTTGTACGTATGTGTGTGTGTGTGTGTGTGTGTGTGTGTGTGTGTGTGTGTGTGTGTGTGTGTGTGTGTGTGCGTGATAGCATCTTCCGGTAAGAAACAGACGCATGCTCTTCTCTGACTACGTTGTTGCGTTTCTGAGAAAAAAAGAGGAGAGAGAGAGAGAGAGAGAGAGAGAGAAAGAGAGAGAGAGAGAGAGAGAGAGAGAGAAAGTTGAAGATGTCTTTCGTATTTATAATGTTGTATGTCACGTGATAGACTCGAAACACATAGACAGATTTTGGGCGGTAAATTAATTTTAACCTTGTGGACGTAGTGGAAAACATCATATCAGCATTAATTGACCAATGAAGAGTCAGGAAAATATCAAGGCTGTGATGTGTTTTTTTTTTTTAAGATTTTTGCAGTACTGTTACGTAAGGAATGTATTGGAATCTTTTTTTAACCAATGGAATTAATTCGATGACAAATAAAATATTTTGAAATTGAAGTAGGACACTAAACTTTCACCTTAAAAATATTTTTCTTTTTCTCATATTCTTTCACACCCAGTAACTTCTTTTGTCTTAGTGGCTTTATTGCCTTTTTTACTGGGAATGAAATGATTCAAAAATACGCTTTCCTGTTTCAGTTTATAAGTAATCATTAGAATGAATGAACATTTCAATGAATTGTTTTAAAACATCTACTGAATTGTCATAACATAACTAACAGTAAATTTCTGTATAAACTTTTCGTATTTGCAAATCACTCTATGTATAATCATTAGAACGAATGAAAGTTTTGATTGACTTGTTTAACTTGTTTAAGAAATACTTCTAAAGCATTTCTTAAATAAAATCAATTCCGATGGATTTCTATATATGCATTCAGCATTTGCTGTGTCCCATTATATATAATCATTAGAATGAATTAAAGTTTCTTATGGTTCGTTTAACGGCATCACTTAGGATATCACAGTTTGCATAAAGCATTAGCTTAAAATAATGAATCTTATACAAACATCATTCGAC
>CAHIKZ030004609.1:310000-415000 GCA_903632075.3 Acanthosepion pharaonis
TTTAGTGGTCCGTCAGATCCTTTACATTTATTATATGTTCCAGTTTGATTTCTCTATTTGATTAACTTGCGGACACATGACAATTCGATTAATCTTATCAACTATTGCTCTATTCGACAGTCGAAGATCATGAAAAGAGACAGCTTGGCCTTTCTCGAAGTTAGAACAATCCTTAGTCATGTTAATAAATGTAAATACGAATGTAATAAGCTTTCTATTTTGTTCATCATCATTTCTATGGCTGCCGTCGATTTTTTGCCTCGTACTGTATATGATTGGTCTCATCCAAGAGTGTCCAAGTCTCACACTCGTAGAGGATGAGACATACGACCAGCGATTTGTAGAGATTGGATTTGGTATGGAATCTGATGTTGTTCTTCCACATCCATTCAATTCTGGCCATTGCTGCTGTAGCCGTGGAGATCCGTTTGCGGATTTATGCTTTGCAGTTGCTCCCAAGTGTTTGAAACTGGGCTCATTACCCAGTGATTCACCGCCGTCCAGGGTGATAAGGACGGCATTGTTGAGATAGAATAAAGAATCCAGGCGTTCGAGAATAAATGCCCGAGAAAGTTCCTCCACATCTCCTACTGGGAGCACAAAACCAACGATTATACACGGAGCAAGATCAAAACTTTCGCGGGCCGACAGGAATCTTTCGCCATTATTAAGCGTCGGAAGATGGCATGGTTTGGCCACGTCGCACGGCATAACGGCCTCTGCAAGGCAGACTGTTGAAGGCGGACAGGCGTGAACAGCAACACAAGAACTGGTCAGATTTCATCAAAGAGTAGACGGACATGACAATGCCGGAACTCCTGATAGCCACCACCAACAGGAGTAGATTGTCTGTTTCTTCTGTTCTTGGGACTGATGACGACGATGATGATGACGACGACGATGACGGTGATGGTGACGATGATGACGACGATGATGATGATGATGACGATGAAGATGATGATGACGACGACGATGATGATGATGATGAGGGCGACGACGACGACGATGACGATGATGATGACGACGACGATATGGTTTGTGAGATAATTGTATTTTTCCCTTCATTTTTAGAAATTCGGATCCAGATAAAAGAAAACATAATTTCGAAAGGAGATTTTCAAGGATCTCTTTCTCTTTGTCTCCCTCTCTCTCTCTCTCTCTGATTCTCTCTCTCTCTCTCTCACACACACACACACATACACAGGAATTAATTAAAAAATCGAAACTTAAACAAATTAATTATTTAAACAAGAAATATATATATATATATATATATATATATATATATATATATAGTGTCTGTGTGTGTGTGTGTGTGCGCTTGCTATCGAGCCAGTGATATTGAACTTTTTCTCTTTGTTTTTTAATAAGTATAACTTTATTCTTACAGGGTCATAGATAAATAAATAAATCTATCTATCTATCTATCTATCTATCTATCTATCTATCTATGCCAGTCTCTTCATTATCTATCTATCTATCTATCTATCTATCTATCTATCTATCTATCTATCTATCTATCTATCTTTCACGTGAGTTTTAATTCAAAAATATTTATCTATATCTATTTATCTATTCTCCACACATACACACACACGAGCGCACAAACATACGCAGACAAAGACACACACACATTGACACACACACACACACACACATGAATGAAGGCAAAAAAATATCTTAGTCAAGACTTATCTTAGCTAAGATAAGTTTTCCTTTATTTATATTGTTCTTTTACAGATAAACTCTATCTGATATATATATATATATATATATATATATATATATATATATATATATATATATATATATATATATATATATATATAAAATGAAAAATGGCAAATCGGTCGATTCCACTACCTTGCTTTCAACCTTTCAGCATCTTAAGGCGAAAATGACCTAAATCTCCTAAAGATACCGAAAAGTAGTGGAATCGGCTGATCTCCAAATTTTATACTTAAAATCTCTACATGCTAATTTTTTTATACGTGTATTAAGCACTTTTTTAATACTACTGTTTACTGAACTAATTCAACTTTGACCATTAACTTTTTTATATATATATATATATATATATATATATATATATATATATATATATATATATATATATATATATATATATCAACGCATATATCCGTGTTAAGTTCATAAACAGTTTTAATTAGAAACACTGGACTTGTCAGCGAATTTATTTATTTACTTTCCTGTCTATGTCTTACATCCTTCTGTACTTGTTTCTTCCTTCCTTTATTTATTTATTCATTCATGTGTTCTTTCTTTCTATCTTTCTTTCTTCCTCTAGTGATTCGTTTACTTATCGTCTGTTTCTTCCCAGATTCCAAACCCCTAACCGCCGACTGGTGTGTCCTGCTCTTTGTTGGCAACGAAAACGAGGTTAGCTGCCCAGCTTCGGCCTTCCGATTCGATGCTATTGATTTTCGTCCATTATTGGCTTCCACGACGTCGTCAGTTGTGCTAATCACGATTAATCTTACACACAAACAAACACCCAGGATTGCTGCTTCTACTTGTTATCTTGCCTCTTGTTTCTGTCGGTTCCTCGTTCAAGTGTTTACCCGCGAGAATCCTTTCCGTGTCCTGATGTACACACACTGAGCGGACACGTACTTCGATAATCGACAGACAGACAGACAGCAACAGGAACAGAGAACGCGAGGGAAACGGAAGTTAGATGCATCGCATTTTTTAAATCATTTTCTTAGGCGTTCATCTTAAAAGAAAATTGTTTAATCCGACATTCGAAAACTATATGTTTTTTTTAAATTAAAATTTCTATAAATATACTTAGAGGCTGTTGATAACTTTTTAAAACATACTAAAAATGACATTCTCTCCATCTTTCTCTCTTTCTTTCTTTCTCTCTTTCTCTCTGTCTCTGTCTGTCTGTCTGTCTCTCTCTCTCTCTCTCTCTCTCTCTCTATATATATATATATATATAAAATTAATAAACTCAGATTTTCGATTTTAAATACATTGAGATCTTTTTTTACTAGGATCCACTTGGATTATATACCAACAGATCTGTTTTATTTTATATATATATATATATATATATATATATATATATATATATATATATATATATAAATATATATATATATATAATAAGAACAGTAAGATATATAATCCGGTGTTCTTGTTATTTTTTATTTTTAATTTTACAAAACAGTGCTCAATATAATTAAAGATGAAACATAACTTTTGCTTTTAATTTAATTATACAGTGTCACCCGGATATAAGAGAGTTGCCGGGACCGGAGAAGTCTCTTATATCCGGGTTTCTCTTATATCCGGGTTTGGTCTATTATATATACATTAACACAGGCTCTAATTTGGGACCAGGGAAAATCTCTCTTATATCCGGGTTTCTCTTATATCCGGGTCTCTTATATCCGGGTTTCTCTTATATCCGGGTTTCTCTTATATCCGGGTTACACTGTATAATTAAAATTAATGATTTTAGCTTCAATTTTTCAAACATGGTTATTACTGCGTAGAGAAAAAACATATTTTAAATCAGTTAATTTATAATATATATATATATATATATATATATACACTTAGAGGCGACAGTCTGTTTCATGCTAGATGCAATCGTCAGGCCACTAGATACAATAGTAGATTGCATCTAGTGGCCAGACATCTAGATTACATCATGCTAGATGTAATCGTCAGGTGGCCTGACGATTGTCTCTAGCATGAAACAGACTGTCATGCCTCTAAGCGTTGACTTCTATGTTCACTTTTATATTTACACACACTCTATCTCTGATATTCCATAAATTTAGCGCATCTTAAGACTATATTTCTTCATATATATATATATATATATATATATATATATAAAGGTCGTCTCTATTCAACACGTATAAGGACTCCCCACAGATTACTTTTCTTTATCTGTGAATTGGCACACATTTTTGGGTAAGACAGTGGAATGTTTTTTCCACGGTTTGGGATTCAATCTACTTTTTCTTAGACTGATTGCCACCCATAGCTACAGAGCCCGATCTACCCTGCTTTTTAACAACAGTTGAAGGCAAGGAGAACAGTAGACATTATGCTTTATTCATTGGCATTTGTGAACGCAACAGATAGGCCCAGAATTTGAACACGCGCTGATAACCGCTACACTACCCAGACATCTAATTATAATTGAAAATTAGTATATGTAGCCGGCATTTACAAAGTGAGTATAAGAAAACCCCTTGTAACAATAGCTTTAAACAGAAAAATGGTGACAATCTTCGATTGGCATAAAAATTTTGATTCTATGAGAATGCTTTTTGCATATTTGGGAAATGAGTAGCCCATATTCGGGAAATGAATAGTCCATATTTGGCAAATGAATAGCCCATATTTGGGAAATGAATAGCCAATATTCGGGAAATGAATAGCCGATATTTGGGAAATGAATAGCCGATATTTGGGAAATGAATAGTCAATATTCGGGAAATAAATAGCCAATATTCGGGAAATGAATATCCGATATTTGGGAAATGAATAGTCAATATTCGGGAAATGAATAGTCAATATTCGGGAAATGAATAGCCCATAAATCGATATAATCCTCAACGTACAAATTGTAGGCGATAAACTGCTTTATTCGTAATTTCCATCAATGACCTTCCAGATGGCATCAGATCTCAACTTGACACGTTGACCCAAAGTCTGTTTCTAAATGGGGAAAAGATTCTTGCTTCTATCTAACCAATCGCTATATTATTTATTAAAGGAGTCAAAGCGAACCACCCTTAGCTGCATAGTATGTGCTTCACCAGGGCTACGTACATTTTTGAATTTAATGTTTTTCCTTCTCTTAGACCGGTTGCCAGCCAAGGCTATATAGCGATGATATTTCTTGTTACCGGGGTAAAATAAAACCTAAGTAAGTTTTCTTATCAATAGAAAGTGTTATTGAAACGAGAAGGGTTAATACCAAAAGCCCGTAGGAAGAATTGAAGATTTAATTCACACATAAACGACTTGAATTGTATGTCGAGCAGTTTGAACAATGTAAATTGACCGAAACACTGAGGACAGTGTTGACTGACAGGTGTTCTACGCAGATGGAAATGCGAACCGTAAATTGAAAACATATAAAAAGTTGATTCAGGACATGTGTGGGGTCGGGGAGAAGCCACCCACGCTCACTGAGGAGGTTTACTGAGAGATCATGATATGAGAGTATGGGAGAAATGAATTCCCCCAAATTATGTCAATAAATACGAATGCGTGAATCGAATTCGCCAGTAGGGGGACGGGTCGGGACAGAAGAGACAAAGACAGAGGGAGAAGAGAGAAGAGAGACCCACGTGATTATTTGCCGAAGAGAAGCCTCCTACTTCAGCCTTGTGCCAAACTTAACCAACAACAGCAAACCAGATTTTTGTCAGGTCGACGATACTATCATTTCCGATTTAGATTCGGGTTGGGCTGATAATTAATTGCATGCAAACTCTGATATAAACCAAATATCGTACGGAGAAGCAGTATTTACTTTTGTGTTATTTTTTACCTGTACGTCATCGCTCTGCTTGGACCAGTTCGACAAGATGATACCTGCGACGATTCGATATTGGCTGCCTTATGATCAACCTTAAATCACAACGTGGGATAAGGTTAGCTCTGGATTGAAGCGGTCATTTCAGCGACCAGCCACGGTACTGGAAGTCTTGGACGATCGGTTACAATAGAACCTAAGGTGTCCTACTATTTACCCATAACTGGTGGGGGGGGAATGATGGATTCATACCGTTCCCAAGAGTATTAACATCTAAAAGAATGCACAATCGGAATTCGAACTCTGCTCTCCGATTGATCAGTCCCTGCCGCAATCCATTACTTTACAATACCTCCTTCTGCTGATTCTCGGTAGTGCAGTGGTGATTATCCCCGTCTGTAACACTAAAGATCGGGGTTCGATAGCATTTATTCTATTTACTCAAACAACATTATTATTATTATTATTATTATTATTACTATTATTATTATTATTAGTAGTAGTAGTAGTAATAGTATAGAAAAAAGAAAGCAGTCCGTCAAATGAGTGGCTCAGAGACATATCACGTGGAAGCACCTGTCCTCAGCCGATTACCGAAGTTAAGTAACGTTGAGCTTGGTCAGTACCTAGATGGGTGACCGTTCTGGAATACCAGGTGCTCTATCCATGAATGTGTAGGTAGGGTAATGAAAATCCGGCACGGAATGCGATAACAGGGAGCCGTGTTCGAAATCCATTCAGATTCGTTATATTCACTTACGTGTAAATACATTCGGGAGAGAGATGAATGCAACAATTCTCCCCATATATGTGGGTTAAATTGTAGGACGTTTCAGCGGAAAACCATTATTATCTCCAAAATATTCTTACAATTCCAAAATATGTTTTTTCATCAAATAACCTTAAAAGTTTGATACGCTATATATGTATATGTGTGTGTGATGTATATTTTGGCAGCAACATTTCTTTCAAACATTTTTCATTGAATACGACCGATAAGAAAAATTGAATAAATTTTTTACAGCATCCTAAGATTTTTCCGTTTTGTAGAAGTTAAGGAATATAAAAATTGAAAAATTGTCCATGATTTTTATTGTCCCAAACGTTTTAGGACACTTCTATAGCCATTATATATATATATATATATAAACATATAATTAACAGAATAGCTTTTTTTATCGGATTATAAATAAAATTGATTAATTATAGTAAATTGTTTTGTTTAGGTTTCGGTTACAAAACTGATATTTGCATTTCGAGAAAAAACTGAAATGAAAAATGTGCTTTAAAGGAAAAATCTAACCTTGCTTAATACTGAAGCTTTTCGTAGAGAGCAGTCAAAGCATGTCAGGTTAGGAGGTCAATTCCTGTAAAGTCGGGAGACGGAAGTTCGAATATTGCCGCGCATTTTTTCTTTGTTAAGTTTTCTTGAGTACACTGGCCGATAGACGAAAAAAATGTTTAAACTACAGGAAGCGTCTTCTCAAATGCGGGCAACCGTTCCCAATATAGTTTGATGTAATATATATATATATATATATATATATATATATATATATATATATATATAAAGAAGTGTCGTTTCAAAGTACCGGAGATTTCGTCAGGATTAGCATGTTCATCATACTAAAATCTGAGTCGAAACATTCCAAGCTGAAAAACTACAGAAAAGGGAGACGTATTTAAATAGAAAATAGAGGTGATGGTAAAACACTATTTTCTTCCTAATCTTTTATTTGAAGTAGTGTGGAATGTCAACATCTTGATTATGTCATTATTTTCTATTCTCAATGCCAGTAGCTGTTATCACTCTTTCCAGTATTGATGGAGGTTTCCTTCCTAAACTTTTATTTGAAGTAGTGTGGAATGTCAACATCATGATTATGTCATTATTTTCTCTTCTAAAGCCCAATAGCTGTTATCACTCTTTCTAGTATTGATGGAGGTTTTCTTCGTAATCTTTTATTTGAAGAAGTGTGGAATGTCAACATCTTGATTATGTCATTATTTTCTCTTCTTAAGCCCAGTAGCTGTTATCACTCTTTCCATTATTGATGGAGGTTTCCTTCCTAATCTTTTATTTGAAGTAGTGTGGAATGTCAACATCTTGATTATGTCATTATTTTCTTTTCTCAAGCCCAGTAGCTGTTATCACTCTTTCCAGTATTGATGGAGGTTTTCTTCCTAATCTTTATTTGAAGTAGTGTGGAATGTCAACATCATGATTATGTCATTATTTTCTATTCTCAAGCCCAGTAGCTGTTATCACTCTTTCCAGTATTGATGGAGGTTTTCTTCCTAATCTTTATTTGAAGTAGTGTGGAATGTCAACATCTTGATTATGTCATTATTTTCTCTTCTCAAGCCCAGTAGCTGTTATCACTCTTTCCAGTATTGATGGAGGTTTTCTTCCTAATCTTTATTTGAAGTAGTGTGGAATGTCAACATCTTGATTATGTCATTATTTACTCTTCTCAAGCCCAGTAGCTGTTATCACTCTTTCCAGTATTGATGGAGGTTTTCTTCCTAATCTTTATTTGAAGTAGTGTGGAATGTCAACATCTTAATTATGTCATTATTTTCTCTTCTCAAGCCCAGTAGCTGTTATCACTCTTTCCAGTATTGATGGAGGTTTTCTTCCTAATCTTTATTTGAAGTAGTGTGGAATGTCAAAATCTTGATTATGTCATTATTTTCTCTTCTCAAGTTCAGTAGCTGTTATCACTCTTTTCAGTGATTGGAGGTTTTCTTCCTAATCTTTTATTTGAAGTAGTGTGGAATGTCAACATCATGATTATGTCATTATTTTCTATTCTCAAGCCCAGTAGCTGTTATCACTCTTTCCAGTATTGATGGAGGTTTTCTTCCTTATCTTTATTTGAAGTAGTGTGGAATGTCAACACCTTGATTATGTCATTATTTTCTCTTCTCAAGTTCAGTAGCTGTTATCACTCTTTCCAGTATTGATGGAGATTTCCTTCCTAACCTTTTTTTTGAAGTAGTGTGGAATGTCAACATCTTGATTATGGCATTATTTTCTCTTCTCAAGTTCAGTAGCTGTTATCACTCTTTCCAGTATTGATGGAGGTTTTCTTCCTAATCTTTATTTGAAGTAGTGTGGAATGTCAACATCATGATTATGTCATTATTTTCTATTCTCAAGCCCAGTAGTTGTTATCACTCTTTCCAGTATTGATGGAGGTTTTCTTCCTAATCTTTATTTGAAGTAGTGTGGAATGTCAACATCATGATTATGTCATTATTTTCTCTTCTCAAGCCCAGTAGCTGTAATCACTCTTTCCAGTATTGATGGAGGTTTTCTTCCTAATCTTTATTTGAAGTAGTGTGGAATGTCAACACCTTGATTATGTCATTATTTTCTCTTCTCAAGTTCAGTAGCTGTTATCACTCTTTCCAGTATTGATGGAGATTTCCTTCCTAACCTTTTATTTGAAGTAGTGTGGAATGTCAACATCTTGATTATGTCATTATTTTCTCTTCTCAAGTTCAGTAGCTGTTATCACTCTTTCCAGTATTGATGGAGGTTTTTCCTTCCTAACCTTTTATTTGAAGTAGTGTGGAATGTCAACATCTTGATTATGTCATTATTTTCTATTTTCAAATTCAGTAGCTGTTATCACTCTTTCCACTATTGATGGAGGTTTTCTTCCTAATCTTTATTTGAAGTAGTGTGGAATGTCAACATCTTGATTATGTCATTATTTTCTCTTCTCAAGTTCAGTAGCTGTTATCACTCTTTCCAGTATTGATGGAGGTTTTCTTCCTAATCTTTATTTGAAGTAGTGTGGAATGTCAACATCTTGATTATGTCATTATTTTCTCTTCTCAAGCCCAGTAGCTGTTATCACTCTTTCCAGTATTGATGGAGGTTTCCTTCCTAATCTTTATTTGAAGTAGTGTGGAATGTCAACATCTTGATTATGTCATTATTTTCTCTTCTCAAGTTCAGTAGCTGTTATCACTCTTTCCAGTATTGATGGAGATTTCCTTCCTAACCTTTTATTTGAAGTAGTGTGGAATGTCAACATCTTGATTATGTCATTATTTTCTCTTCTCAAGTTCAGTAGCTGTTATCACTCTTTCCAGTATTGATGGAGGTTTTCTTCCTAACCTTTTATTTGAAGTAGTGTGGAATGTTAACATCTTGATTATGTCATTATTTTCTATTCTCAAGCCCAGTAGTTGTTATCACTCTTTTTCAGTATTGATGGAGGTTTTCTTCCTAACCTTTTTATTTGAAGTAGTGTGGAATGTCAACATCTTGATTATGTCATTATTTTCTCTTCTCAAGCCCAGTAGCTGTTATCACTCTTTTCAGTATTGATTGAGGTTTCCTTCCTAACCTTTTTATTTGAAGTAGTGTGGAATGTCAACATCTTGATTATGTCATTATTTTTCTCTTCTCAAGTTCAGTAGCTGTTATCACTCTTTCCAGTATTGATTGAGGTTTCCTTCCTAACCTTTTATTTGAAGTAGTGTGGAATGTTAACATCTTGATTATGTCATTATTTTTCTTCTCAAGTTCAGTAGCTGTTATCACTCTTTCCAGTATTGATGGAGATTTCCTTCCTAACCTTTTATTTGAAGTAGTGTGGAATGTCAACATCTTGATTATGTCATTATTTTCTATTTTCAAATTCAGTAGCTGTTATCACTCTTTCCACTATTGATGGAGGTTTTCTTCCTAATCTTTATTTGAAGTAGTGTGGAATGTCAACATCTTGATTATGTCATTATTTTCTCTTCTCAAGTTCAGTAGCTGTTATCACTCTTTTCAGTATTGATTGAGGTTTTCTTCCTAATCTTTTATTTGAAGTAGTGTGGAATGTTAACATCTTGATTATGTCATTATTTTCTATTCTCAAGCCCAGTAGCTGTTATCACTCTTTTCAGTATTGATTGGAGGTTTTCTTCCTAACCTTTTATTTGAAGTAGTGTGGAATGTTAACATCTTGATTATGTCATTATTTTTTCTCTTCTCAAGTTCAGTAGCTGTTATCACTCTTTTTCAGTATTGATTGAGGTTTCCTTCCTAACCTTTTTATTTGAAGTAGTGTGGAATGTTAACATCTTGATTATGTCATTATTTTCTCTTCTCAAGTTCAGTAGCTGTTATCACTCTTTTCAGTATTGATTGAGGTTTCCTTCCTAACCTTTTTATTTGAAGTAGTGTGGAATGTCAACATCTTGATTATGTCATTATTTTCTTCTCAAGTCTTCCCAGTAGCTGTTATCACTCTTTCCAGTATTGATTGAGGTTTCCTTCCTAACCTTTTATTTGAAGTAGTGTGGAATGTTAACATCTTGATTATGTCATTATTTTTCTTCTCAAGCCCAGTAGCTGTTATCACTCTTTTTCAGTATTGATTGAGGTTTCCTTCCTAACCTTTTATTTGAAGTAGTGTGGAATGTTAACATCTTGATTATGTCATTATTTTTCTCTTCTCAAGTTCAGTAGCTGTTATCACTTTTTTCAGTATTGATTGAGGTTTCCTTCCTAACCTTTTTATTTGAAATAGTGTGGAATGTCAACATCTTGATTATGTCATTATTTTCTCTTCTCAAGCCCAGTAGCTGTTATCACTCTTTTCAGTATTGATTGAGGTTTTCTTCCTAATCTTTTTATTTGAAGTAGTGTGGAATGTCAACATCTTGATTATGTCATTATTTTCTCTTTTCAAGTTCAGTAGCTGTTATCACTCTTTTCAGTATTGATTGAGGTTCTCTTCCTAACCTTTTATTTGAAGTAGTGTGGAATGTCAACATCTTGATTATGTCATTATTTTCTATTTTCAAGTTCAGTAGCTGTTATCACTCTTTCAGTATTGATTGAGGTTTCCTTCCTAACCTTTTATTTGAAGTAGTGTGGAATGTTAACATCTTGATTATGTCATTATTTTCTCTTCTCAAGCCCAGTAGCTGTTATCACTCTTTTCAGTATTGATTGAGGTTTCCTTCCTAACCTTTTATTTGAAGTAGTGTGGAATGTTAACATCTTGATTATGTCATTATTTTCTCTTCTCAAGCCCAGTAGCTGTTATCACTCTTTCAGTATTGATTGAGGTTTTCTTCCTAATTTTTATTTGAAGTAGTGTGGAATGTCAACATCTTGATTATGTCATTATTTTCTTCTCAAGCCCAGTAGCTGTTATCACTCTTTTCAGTATTGATTGAGGTTTTCTTCCTAACCTTTTATTTGAAGTAGTGTGGAATGTTAACATCTTGATTATGTCATTATTTTTTCTTCTCAAGCCCAGTAGCTGTTATCACTCTTTCAGTATTGATTGAGGTTTCCTTCCTAACCTTTTTATTTGAAGTAGTGTGGAATGTCAACATCTTGATTATGTCATTATTTTCTCTTCTCAAGTTCAGTAGCTGTTATCACTCTTTTCAGTATTGATTGAGGTTTCCTTCCTAACCTTTTTATTTGAAGTAGTGTGGAATGTCAACATCTTGATTATGTCATTATTTTCTCTTCTCAAGTTCAGTAGCTTTTATCACTCTTTTCAGTATTGATTGAGGTTTCCTTCCTAATCTTTTATTTGAAGTAGTCTGGAATGTTAACATCTTGATTATGTCATTATTTTCTATTCTCAAGCCCAGTAGCTGTTATCACTCTTTTCAGTATTGATTGAGGTTTTCTTCCTAACCTTTTTTATTTGAAGTAGTGTGGAATGTTAACATCTTGATTATGTCATTATTTTCTCTTTTCAAATTCAGTAGCTGTTATCACTCTTTCCAGTATTGATGGAGGTTTTCTTCCTAATCTTTTATTTGAAGTAGTGTGGAATGTTAAAATCTTGATTATGTCATTATTTTCTCTTCTCAAGCCCAGTAGCTGTTATCACTCTTTTCAGTATTGATTGAGGTTTCCTTCCTAACCTTTTTTATTTGAAATAGTGTGGAATGTTAACATCTTGATTATGTCATTATTTTTCTTCTCAAGCCCAGTAGCTGTTATCACTCTTTTCAGTATTGATTGAGGTTTTCTTCCTAACCTTTTATTTGAAGTAGTGTGGAATGTTAACATCTTGATTATGTCATTATTTTCTCTTCTCAAGCCCAGTAGCTGTTATCACTCTTTTCCAGTATTGATTGAGGTTTTCTTCCTAAATTTTATTTGAAGTAGTGTGGAATGTCAACATCTTGATTATGTCATTATTTTCTCTTCTCAAGCCCAGTAGCTGTTATCACTCTTTTCCAGTATTGATGGAGGTTTTCTTCCTAACCTTTTATTTGAAGTAGTGTGGAATGTTAACATCTTGATTATGTCATTATTTTTTCTCTTCTCAAGTTCAGTAGCTGTTATCACTCTTTTCAGTATTGATTGAGGTTTCCTTCCTAACCTTTTATTTGAAGTAGTGTGGAATGTTAACATCTTGATTATGTCATTATTTTTCTTCTCAAGTTCAGTAGCTTTTATCACTCTTTTCAGTATTGATGGAGGTTTTCTTCCTAATCTTTTATTTGAAGTAGTGTGGAATGTTAACATCTTGATTATGTCATTATTTTCTATTCTCAAGCCCAGTAGCTGTTATCACTCTTTTCAGTATTGATGGAGGTTTTCTTCCTAACCTTTTATTTGAAGTAGTGTGGAATGTCAACATCTTGATTATGTCATTATTTTTATCTTTCAAGCCCAGTAGCTGTTATCACTCTTTTCAGTATTGATTGGAGGTTTCCTTCCTAACCTTTTATTTGAAGTAGTGTGGAATGTTAACATCTTGATTATGTCATTATTTTCTCTTCTCAAGCCCAGTAGCTGTTATCACTCTTTTCAGTATTGATTGGAGGTTTCCTTCCTAACCTTTTTATTTGAAGTAGTGTGGAAATGTTAACATCTTGATTATGTCATTATTTTTCTCTTCTCAAGCCCAGTAGCTGTTATCACTCTTTTCAGTATTGATTGAGGTTTTCTTCCTAACCTTTTATTTGAAGTAGTGTGGAATGTTAACATCTTGATTATGTCATTATTTTCTATTCTCAAGCCCAGTAGCTGTTATCACTCTTTCAGTATTGATGGAGGTTTCCTTCCTAACCTTTTATTTGAAGTAGTGTGGAATGTTAACATCTTGATTATGTCATTATTTTCTCTTCTCAAGCCCAGTAGCTGTTATCACTCTTTCCAGTATTGATTGGAGGTTTCCTTCCTAACCTTTTATTTGAAGTAGTGTGGAATGTTAACATCTTGATTATGTCATTATTTTCTCTTCTCAAGTTCAGTAGCTGTTATCACTCTTTCCAGTATTGATGGAGGTTTTCTTCCTAATTTTTATTTGAAGTAGTGTGGAATGTAAACATCTTGAGTATGTCATTATTTTCTCTTCTCAAGCCCAGTAGCTGTTATCACTCTTTCCAGTATTGATGGAGGTTTCCTTCCTAATCTTTTAATTGAAATAGTGTGAAATGTCAACATCTTGATTATGTCATTATTTTCTATTTTCAAATTCAGTAGCTGTTATCACTCTTTCCACTATTGATGGAGGTTTTCTTCCTAATCTTTATTTGAAGTAGTGTGGAATGTCAACATCTTGATTATGTCATTATTTTCTCTTCTCAAGTTCAGTAGCTGTTATCACTCTTTTCAGTATTGATTGAGGTTTCCATCCTAACCTTTTATTTGAAGTAGTGTGGAATGTTAACATCTTGATTATGTCATTATTTTATCTTCTCAAGCCCAGTAGCTGTTATCACTCTTTTCAGTATTGATTGAGGTTTCCTTCCTAACCTTTTATTTGAAATAGTGTGGAATGTTAACATCTTGATTATGTCATTATTTTCTCTTCTCAAGCCCAGTAGCTGTTATCACTCTTTTCAGTATTGATTGAGGTTTTCTTCCTAACCTTTTTTATTTGAAGTAGTGTGGAATGTTAACATCTTGATTATGTCATTATTTTCTCTTCTCAAGCCCAGTAGCTGTTATCACTCTTTTCAGTATTGATTGAGGTTTTCCTTCCTAACCTTTTATTTGAAGTAGTGTGGAATGTTAACATCTTGATTATGTCATTATTTTTTCTCTTCTCAAGCCCAGTAGCTGTTATCACTCTTTTCAGTATTGATTGAGGTTTTCTTCCTAACCTTTTTATTTGAAGTAGTGTGGAATGTTAACATCTTGATTATGTCATTATTTTCTCTTCTCAAGTTCAGTAGCTGTTATCACTTTTTTTCAGTATTGATGGATTATTTTTCCTTCCTAACCTTTTATTTGAAGTAGTGTGGAATGTTAACATCTTGATTATGTCATTATTTTTCTCTTCTCAAGTTCAGTAGCTTTTATCACTCTTTTCAGTATTGATTGAGGTTTTCTTCCTAACCTTTTTATTTGAAGTAGTGTGGAATGTTAACATCTTGATTATGTCATTATTTTTATTCTCAAGCCCAGTAGCTGTTATCACTCTTTTCAGTATTGATTGAGGTTTTCTTCCTAACCTTTTTATTTGAAGTAGTGTGGAATGTTAACATCTTGATTATGTCATTATTTTCTCTTCTCAAGCCCAGTAGCTGTTATCACTCTTTTCAGTATTGATTGAGGTTTTCTTCCTAACCTTTTTATTTGAAGTAGTGTGGAATGTTAACATCTTGATTATGTCATTATTTTCTCTTCTCAAGCCCAGTAGCTGTTATCACTCTTTTCAGTATTGATTGAGGTTTCCTTCCTAACCTTTTATTTGAAGTAGTGTGGAATGTTAACATCTTGATTATGTCATTATTTTTCTCTTCTCAAGCCCAGTAGCTGTTATCACTCTTTTCAGTATTGATTGAGGTTTTCCTTCCTAACCTTTTATTTGAAGTAGTGTGGAATGTTAACATCTTGATTATGTCATTATTTTCTCTTCTCAAGCCCAGTAGCTGTTATCACTCTTTCAGTATTGATTGAGGTTTCCTTCCTAACCTTTTATTTGAAGTAGTGTGGAATGTTAACATCTTGATTATGTCATTATTTTCTCTTCTCAAGCCCAGTAGCTGTTATCACTCTTTTCAGTATTGATTGAGGTTTCCTTCCTAACCTTTTATTTGAAGTAGTGTGGAATGTTAACATCTTGATTATGTCATTATTTTCTCTTCTCAAGCCCAGTAGCTGTTATCACTCTTTTCAGTATTGATTGAGGTTTCCTTCCTAACCTTTTATTTGAAGTAGTGTGGAATGTTAACATCTTGATTATGTCATTATTTTCTCTTCTCAAGCCCAGTAGCTGTTATCACTCTTTTCAGTATTGATTGAGGTTTCCTTCCTAACCTTTTTATTTGAAGTAGTGTGGAATGTTAACATCTTGATTATGTCATTATTTTCTCTTCTCAAGCCCAGTAGCTGTTATCACTCTCTTTTCAGTATTGATTGAGGTTTCCTTCCTAACCTTTTATTTGAAGTAGTGTGGAATGTTAACATCTTGATTATGTCATTATTTTCTCTTCTCAAGTTCAGTAGCTGTTATCACTCTTTTCAGTATTGATTGAGGTTTCCTTCCTAACCTTTTATTTGAAGTAGTGTGGAATGTTAACATCTTGATTATGTCATTATTTTTCTTCTCAAGCCCAGTAGCTGTTATCACTCTTTTCAGTATTGATTGAGGTTTCCTTCCTAACCTTTTTATTTGAAGTAGTGTGAAATGTTAACATCTTGATTATGTCATTCTTTTTTCTATTTTTCAAATTCAGTAGCTGTTATCATTCTTTCCAGTATTGATTGAGGTTTTCTTCCTAACCTTTTATTTGAAGTAGTGTGTGGAATGTTAACATCTTGATTATGTCATTATTTTCTCTTCTCAAGCCCAGTAGCTGTTATCACTCTTTTCAGTATTGATTGAGGTTTCCTTCCTAACCTTTTATTTGAAGTAGTGTGGAATGTTAACATCTTGATTATGTCATTATTTTCTCTTCTCAAGCCCAGTAGCTGTTATCACTCTTTTCAGTATTGATTGAGGTTTCCTTCCTAACCTTTTATTTGAAGTAGTGTGGAATGTTAACATCTTGATTATGTCATTATTTTTCTTCTCAAGCCCAGTAGCTGTTATCACTCTTTCCAGTATTGATTGAGGTTTCCTTCCTAACCTTTTATTTGAAGTAGTGTGGAATGTTAACATCTTGATTATGTCATTATTTTCTCTTCTCAAGCCCAGTAGCTGTTATCACTCTTTTTCAGTATTGATTGAGGTTTTCTTCCTAACCTTTTTATTTGAAGTAGTGTGGAATGTTAACATCTTGATTATGTCATTATTTTCTCTTCTCAAGCCCAGTAGCTGTTATCACTCTTTTCAGTATTGATTGAGGTTTCCTTCCTAACCTTTTTATTTGAAGTAGTGTGGAATGTTAACATCTTGATTATGTCATTATTTTCTCTTCTCAAGCCCAGTAGCTGTTATCACTCTTTTCAGTATTGATTGAGGTTTCTTCCTAACCTTTTTATTTGAAGTAGTGTGGAATGTTAACATCTTGATTATGTCATTGTTTTCTCTTCTCAACCCCAGTAGCTGTTATCACTCTTTTCAGTATTGATTGAGGTTTCCTTCCTAACCTTTTATTTGAAGTAGTGTGGAATGTTAACATCTTGATTATGTCATTGTTTTCTCTTCTCAAGCCCAGTAGCTGTTATCACTCTTTTCAGTATTGATTGAGGTTTCCTTCCTAACCTTTTATTTGAAGTAGTGTGGAATGTTAACATCTTGATTATGTCATTATTTTTTTTTTCTCAAGCCCAGTAGCTGTTATCACTCTTTTCAGTATTGATTGAGGTTTCCTTCCTAACCTTTTATTTGAAGTAGTGTGGAATGTTAACATCTTGATTATGTCATTGTTTTCTCTTTTCAAGCCCAGTAGCTGTTATCACTCTTTTCAGTATTGATTGAGGTTTTCTTCCTAACCTTTTATTTGAAGTAGTGTGGAATGTTAACATCTTGATTATGTCATTATTTTCTCTTCTCAAGTTCAGTAGCTGTTATCACTCTTTTCAGTATTGATTGAGGTTTCCTTCCTAACCTTTTATTTGAAGTAGTGTGGAATGTTAACATCTTGATTATGTCATTATTTTTTCTTCTCAAGCCCAGTAGCTGTTATCACTCTTTTCAGTATTGATTGAGGTTTCCTTCCTAACCTTTTATTTGAAGTAGTGTGGAATGTTAACATCTTGATTATGTCATTATTTTATCTTGTCAAGCCCAGTAGCTGTTATCACTCTTTTCAGTATTGATTGAGGTTTCCTTCCTAACCTTTTATTTGAAGTAGTGTGGAATGTTAACATCTTGATTATGTCATTGTTTTCTCTTCTCAAGTTCAGTAGCTGTTATCACTCTTTTCAGTATTGATTGAGGTTTCCTTCCTAACCTTTTATTTGAAGTAGTGTGGAATGTTAACATCTTGATTATGTCATTATTTTCTCTTCTCAAGCCCAGTAGCTGTTATCACTCTTTTCAGTATTGATTGAGGTTTCCTTCCTAACCTTTTATTTGAAGTAGTGTGGAATGTTAACATCTTGATTATGTCATTATTTTCTCTTCTCAAGCCCAGTAGCTGTTATCACTCTTTTCAGTATTGATTGAGGTTTCCTTCCTAACCTTTTATTTGAAGTAGTGTGGAATGTTAACATCTTGATTATGTCATTATTTTTCTTCTCAAGCCCAGTAGCTGTTATCACTCTTTTCAGTATTGATTGAGGTTTTCTTCCTAATTTTTATTTGAAGTAGTGTGGAATGTTAACATCTTGATTATGTCATTATTTTCTCTTCTCAAGCCCAGTAGCTGTTATCACTCTTTTCAGTATTGATTGAGGTTTCCTTCCTAACCTTTTATTTGAAGTAGTGTGGAATGTTAACATCTTGATTATGTCATTATTTTCTATTTTCAAGCCCAGTAGCTGTTATCACTCTTTTTTCAGTATTGATTGAGGTTTCCTTCCTAACCTTTTTATTTGAAGTAGTGTGGAATGTTAACATCTTGATTATGTCATTATTTTCTCTTCTCAAGCCCAGTAGCTGTTATCACTCTTTTCAGTATTGATTGAGGTTTCCTTCCTAACCTTTTATTTGAAGTAGTGTGGAATGTTAACATCTTGATTATGTCATTATTTTTCTTCTCAAGCCCAGTAGCTGTTATCACTCTTTTCAGTATTGATTGAGGTTTCCTTCCTAACCTTTTATTTGAAGTAGTGTGGAATGTTAACATCTTGATTATGTCATTATTTTCTCTTCTCAAGCCCAGTAGCTGTTATCACTCTTTTCAGTATTGATTGAGGTTTCCTTCCTAACCTTTTATTTGAAGTAGTGTGGAATGTTAACATCTTGATTATGTCATTATTTTCTCTTCTCAAGCCCAGTAGCTGTTATCACTCTTTTCAGTATTGATTGAGGTTTCCTTCCTAATTTTTTATTTGAAGTAGTGTGGAATGTTAACATCTTGATTTTTGTCATTGTTTTCTCTTCTCAAGCCCAGTAGCTGTTATCACTCTTTTCAGTATTGATTGAGGTTTCCTTCCTAACCTTTTATTTGAAGTAGTGTGGAATGTTAACATCTTGATTATGTCATTATTTTCTCTTCTCAAGCCCAGTAGCTGTTATCACTCTTTTCAGTATTGATTGAGGTTTCCTTCCTAACCTTTTATTTGAAGTAGTGTGGAATGTTAACATCTTGATTATGTCATTATTTTCTCTTCTCAAGCCCAGTAGCTGTTATCACTCTTTTCAGTATTGATTGAGGTTTCCTTCCTAACCTTTTATTTGAAGTAGTGTGGAATGTTAACATCTTGATTATGTCATTATTTTCTCTTCTCAAGCCCAGTAGCTGTTATCACTCTTTTCAGTATTGATTGAGGTTTCCTTCCTAACCTTTTATTTGAAGTAGTGTGGAATGTTAACATCTTGATTATGTCATTATTTTTTCTTCTCAAGCCCAGTAGCTGTTATCACTCTTTTCAGTATTGATTGAGGTTTCCTTCCTAACCTTTTATTTGAAGTAGTGTGGAATGTTAACATCTTGATTATGTCATTATTTTTTCTTCTCAAGCCCAGTAGCTGTTATCACTCTTTTCAGTATTGATTGAGGTTTCCTTCCTAATTTTTTTTATTTGAAGTAGTGTGGAATGTTAACATCTTGATTATGTCATTATTTTTCTTCTCAAGCCCAGTAGCTGTTATCACTCTTTTCAGTATTGATTGAGTTTTCTTCCTAACCTTTTTTATTTGAAGTAGTGTGGAATGTTAACATCTTGATTATGTCATTATTTTTCTCTTCTCAAGCCCAGTAGCTGTTATCACTCTTTTTCAGTATTGATTGAGGTTTCCTTCCTAACCTTTTATTTGAAGTAGTGTGGAATGTTAACATCTTGATTATGTCATTATTTTTTCTCTTCTCAAGCCCAGTAGCTGTTATCACTCTTTTCAGTATTGATTGAGGTTTCCTTCCTAACCTTTTTATTTGAAGTAGTGTGGAAATGTTAACATCTTGATTATGTCATTATTTTTATTCTCAAGCCCAGTAGCTGTTATCACTCTTTTCAGTATTGATTGAGGTTTTCTTCCTAACCTTTTTATTTGAAGTAGTGTGGAATGTTAACATCTTGATTATGTCATTATTTTTTCTTCTCAAGCCCAGTAGCTGTTATCACTCTTTTTCAGTATTGATTGAGGTTTCCTTCCTAACCTTTTTATTTGAAGTAGTGTGGAATGTTAACATCTTGATTATGTCATTATTTTCTCTTCTCAAGCCCAGTAGCTGTTATCACTCTTTTCCAGTATTGATTGAGGTTTTCTTCCTAACCTTTTATTTGAAGTAGTGTGGAATGTTAACATCTTGATTATGTCATTATTTTTCTTCTCAAGCCCAGTAGCTGTTATCACTCTTTTTCAGTATTGATTGAGGTTTCCTTCCTAACCTTTTTATTTGAAGTAGTGTGGAATGTTAACATCTTGATTATGTCATTATTTTTCTTCTCAAGCCCAGTAGCTGTTATCACTCTTTTCAGTATTGATTGAGGTTTTCCTTCCTAACCTTTTATTTGAAGTAGTGTGGAATGTTAACATCTTGATTATGTCATTATTTTCTCTTCTCAAGCCCAGTAGCTGTTATCACTCTTTTTCAGTATTGATTGAGGTTTCCTTCCTAACCTTTTATTTGAAGTAGTGTGGAATGTTAACATCTTGATTATGTCATTATTTTTCTTCTCAAGCCCAGTAGCTGTTATCACTCTTTTCAGTATTGATTGAGGTTTCCTTCCTAACCTTTATTTGAAGTAGTGTGGAATGTTAACATCTTGATTATGTCATTATTTTCTCTTCTCAAGCCCAGTAGCTGTTATCACTCTTTTCAGTATTGATTGAGGTTTCCTTCCTAACCTTTTATTTGAAGTAGTGTGGAATGTTAACATCTTGATTATGTCATTATTTTCTCTTCTCAAGCCCAGTAGCTGTTATCACTCTTTTTTCAGTATTGATTGAGGTTTCCTTCCTAACCTTTTTTATTTGAAGTAGTGTGGAATGTTAACATCTTGATTATGTCATTATTTTTCTTCTCAAGCCCAGTAGCTGTTATCACTCTTTTCAGTATTGATTGAGGTTTCCTTCCTAACCTTTTTATTTGAAGTAGTGTGGAATGTTAACATCTTGATTATGTCATTATTTTATCTTCTCAAGCCCAGTAGCTGTTATCACTCTTTTCAGTATTGATTGAGGTTTTCTTCCTAACCTTTTTTATTTGAAGTAGTGTGGAATGTTAACATCTTGATTATGTCATTATTTTCTCTTTTCAAGCCCAGTAGCTGTTATCACTCTTTTTCAGTATTGATGGAGGTTTCCTTCCTAACCTTTTATTTGAAGTAGTGTGGAATGTTAACATCTTGATTATGTCATTATTTTCTCTTCTCAAGCCCAGTAGCTGTTATCACTCTTTTCAGTATTGATTGAGGTTTTCCTTCCTAATCTTTTATTTGAAGTAGTGTGGAATGTTAACATCTTGATTATGTCATTATTTTTCTTCTCAAGCCCAGTAGCTGTTATCACTCTTTTCAGTATTGATTGGAGGTTTCCTTCCTAACCTTTTTATTTGAAGTAGTGTGAATGTTAACATCTTGATTATGTCATTATTTTCTCTTTTCAAGCCCAGTAGCTGTTATCACTCTTTTCAGTATTGATTGAGGTTTTTCTTCCTAATTTTTTTATTTGAAGTAGTGTGGAATGTTAACATCTTGATTATGTCATTATTTTTTTCTTCTCAAGCCCAGTAGCTGTTATCACTCTTTTTCAGTATTGATTGAGGTTTCCTTCCTAACCTTTTATTTGAAGTAGTGTGGAATGTTAACATCTTGATTATGTCATTATTTTCTCTTCTCAAGCCCAGTAGCTGTTATCACTCTTTTCAGTATTGATTGAGGTTTCCTTCCTAATCTTTTATTTGAAGTAGTGTGGAATGTTAACATCTTGATTATGTCATTATTTTTCTTCTCAAGCCCAGTAGCTGTTATCACTCTTTTCAGTATTGATTGAGGTTTCCTTCCTAACCTTTTATTTGAAGTAGTGTGGAATGTCAACATCTTGATTATGTCATTATTTTCTCTTCTCAAGTTCAGTAGCTGTTATCACTCTTTCCAGTATTGATGGAGGTTTTCTTCCTAACCTTTTATTTGAAGTAGTGTGGAATGTCAACATCTTGATTATGTCATTATTTTCTCTTCTCAGGCCCAGTAGCTGTTATCACTCTTTTTCCAGTATTGATTGAGTTTTCTTCCTAACCTTTTTATTTGAAGTAGTGTGGAATGTTAACATCTTGATTATGTCATTATTTTCTCTTCTCAAGCCCAGTAGCTGTTATCACTCTTTTCAGTATTGATTGAGGTTTTCTTCCTAACCTTTTATTTGAAGTAGTGTGGAATGTTAACATCTTGATTATGTCATTATTTTTTCTCTTCTCAGGCCCAGTAGCTGTTATCACTCTTTTTCAGTATTGATTGGAGGTTTCCTTCCTAATCTTTTATTTGAAGTAGTGTGGAATGTTAACATCTTGATTATGTCATTTTTTTTCTTCTCAAGCCCAGTAGCTGTTATCACTCTTTTCAGTATTGATTGAGGTTTTCTTCCTAACCTTTATTTGAAGTAGTGTGGAATGTTAACATCTTGATTATGTCATTATTTTCTCTTCTCAAGTTCAGTAGCTGTTATCACTCTTTTCAGTATTGATTGAGGTTTCCTTCCTAACCTTTTATTTGAAGTAGTGTGGAATGTTAACATCTTGATTATGTCATTGTTTTCTCTTCTCAAGCCCAGTAGCTGTTATCACTCTTTTCAGTATTGATGGAAGTTTCCTTCCTAACCTTTTATTTGAAGTAGTGTGGAATGTTAACATCTTGATTATGTCATTATTTTTCTTCTCAAGCCCAGTAGCTGTTATCACTCTTTTTCAGTATTGATTGAGGTTTTCTTCCTAACCTTTTATTTGAAGTAGTGTGGAATGTTAACATCTTGATTATGTCATTATTTTCTCTTCTCAAGTTCAGTAGCTGTTATCACTCTTTTTCAGTATTGATGGAGGTTTCCTTCCTAATAATTTTTATTTGAAGTAGTGTGGAATGTTAACATCTTGATTATGTCATTGTTTTCTCTTCTCAAGCCCAGTAGCTGTTATCACTCTTTTCAGTATTGATGGAAGTTTCCTTCCTAACCTTTTATTTGAAGTAGTGTGGAATGTTAACATCTTGATTATGTCATTATTTTCTCTTCTCAAGCCCAGTAGCTGTTATCACTCTTTTCAGTATTGATTGAGGTTTCCTTCCTAACCTTTTATTTGAAGTAGTGTGGAATGTTAACATCTTGATTATGTCATTATTTTCTCTTCTCAAGCCCAGTAGCTGTTATCACTCTTTCAGTATTGATTGAGGTTTCCTTCCTAACCTTTTATTTGAAGTAGTGTGGAATGTTAACATCTTGATTATGTCATTATTTTCTCTTCTCAAGCCCAGTAGCTGTTATCACTCTTTTCAGTATTGATTGATTTTCCTTCCTAATCTTTTATTTGAAGTAGTGTGGAATGTCAACATCTTGATTATGTCATTATTTTTCTTCTCAAGCCCAGTAGCTGTTATCACTCTTTTCCAGTATTGATTGAGGTTTCCTTCCTAACCTTTTATTTGAAGTAGTGTGGAATGTTAACATCTTGATTATGTCATTATTTTTCTTCTCAAGCCCAGTAGCTGTTATCACTCTTTCCAGTATTGATTGAGGTTTCCTTCCTAACCTTTTATTTGAAGTAGTGTGGAATGTTAACATCTTGATTATGTCATTATTTTTCTTCTCAAGCCCAGTAGCTGTTATCACTCTTTCCAGTATTGATTGAGGTTTTCTTCCTAACCTTTTATTTGAAGTAGTGTGGAATGTTAACATCTTGATTATGTCATTATTTTCTCTTCTCAAGCCCAGTAGCTGTTATCACTCTTTTCCAGTATTGATTGAGGTTTCCTTCCTAACCTTTTAATTTGAAATAGTGTGGAATGTTAACATCTTGATTATGTCATTATTTTATCTATTTTCAAATTCAGTAGCTGTTATCACTCTTTTCAGTATTGATTGAGGTTTCCTTCCTAACCTTTTATTTGAAGTAGTGTGGAATGTCAACATCTTGATTATGTCATTATTTTTCTTCTCAAGCCCAGTAGCTGTTATCACTCTTTCCAGTATTGATTGAGGTTTTTTCCTAATCTTTTATTTGAAGTAATGTGGAATGTCAACATCTTGATTATGTCATTATTTTCTCTTCTCAAGCCCAGTAGCTGTTATCACTCTTTTTCAGTATTGATTGAGGTTTCCTTCCTAACCTTTTATTTGAAGTAGTGTGGAATGTTAACATCTTGATTATGTCATTATTTTTTCTTCTCAAGCCCAGTAGCTGTTATCACTCTTTTCAGTATTGATTGAGGTTTTCTTCCTAACCTTTTATTTGAAGTAGTGTGGAATGTTAACATCTTGATTATGTCATTATTTTTCTTCTCAGGCCCAGTAGCTGTTATCACTCTTTTCAGTATTGATGGAGGTTTTCTTCCTAACCTTTTATTTGAAGTAGTGTGGAATGTTAACATCTTGATTATGTCATTATTTTCTCTTCTCAAGTCCAGTAGCTGTTATCACTCTTTTCAGTATTGATTGAGGTTTCCTTCCTAACCTTTTATTTGAAGTAGTGTGGAATGTTAACATCTTGATTATGTCATTATTTTTTCTTCTCAAGCCCAGTAGCTGTTATCACTCTTTTCAGTATTGATGGAAGTTTCCTTCCTAACCTTTTATTTGAAGTAGTGTGGAATGTCAACATCTTGATTATGTCATTATTTTCTCTTCTCAAGCCCAGTAGCTGTTATCACTCTTTCCAGTATTGATGGAGGTTTTCTTCCTAATCTTTATTTGAAGTAGTGTGGAATGTCAACATCTTGATTATGTCATTATTTTCTCTTCTCAAGTTCAGTAGCTGTTATCACTCTTTCCAGTATTGATGGAGGTTTTCTTCCTAATCTTTATTTGAAGTAGTGTGGAATGTCAACATCTTGATTATGTCATTATTTTCTCTTCTCAGGCCCAGTAGCTGTTATCACTCTTTCCAGTATTGATTGAGGTTTTCTTCCTAACCTTTTATTTGAAGTAGTGTGGAATGTCAACATCTTGATTATGTCATTATTTTCTCTTCTCAAGCCCAGTAGCTGTTATCACTCTTTTCAGTATTGATTGAGGTTTTCTTCCTAACCTTTTATTTGAAGTAGTGTGGAATGTCAACATCTTGATTATGTCATTATTTTCTTCTCAAGTTCAGTAGCTGTTATCACTTTTCCAGTATTGATTGAGTTTTCTTCCTAATCTTTATTTGAAGTAGTGTGGAATGTTAACATCTTGATTATGTCATTATTTTCTCTTCTCAAGCCCAGTAGCTGTTATCACTCTTTCCAGTATTGATTGAGGTTTCCTTCCTAACCTTTTATTTGAAGTAGTGTGGAATGTTAACATCTTGATTATGTCATTATTTTCTCTTCTCAAGCCCAGTAGCTGTTATCACTCTTTTCCAGTATTGATGGAGGTTTCCTTCCTAACCTTTTATTTGAAGTAGTGTGGAATGTCAACATCTTGATTATGTCATTATTTTATCTTCTCAAGTTCAGTAGCTGTTATCACTCTTTCCAGTATTGATTGAGGTTTTCTTCCTAATTTTTTATTTGAAGTAGTGTGGAATGTTAACATCTTGATTATGTCATTATTTTCTCTTCTCAAGCCCAGTAGCTGTTATCACTCTTTTCAGTATTGATGGAGGTTTCCTTCCTAACCTTTTTATTTGAAATAGTGTGGAATGTTAACATCTTGATTATGTCATTATTTTCTCTTCTCAAGCCCAGTAGCTGTTATCACTCTTTTCAGTATTGATTGAGGTTTCCTTCCTAACCTTTTTATTTGAAGTAGTGTGGAATGTTAACATCTTGATTATGTCATTATTTTCTCTTCTCAAGTTCAGTAGCTGTTATCACTCTTTTCAGTATTGATTGAGGTTTCCTTCCTAACCTTTTATTTGAAGTAGTGTGGAATGTTAACATCTTGATTATGTCATTATTTTCTCTTCTCAAGCCCAGTAGCTGTTATCACTTTTCCAGTATTGATTGAGGTTTTCTTCCTAATCTTTATTTGAAGTAGTGTGGAATGTCAACATCTTGATTATGTCATTATTTTCTCTTCTCAAGCCCAGTAGCTGTTATCACTCTTTCCAGTATAGATGGCATTTTCCTTCTAATCTTTTATCTGAAGTAGTGTGGAATGTCAACATCTTGATTATATCATAATTTTCTCTTCTCACGCCCAGTAGCTGTCATCACTCTTTCCAGTATTCATGGAGGTTTCCTTCCTAACCTTTTATTTGAAGTAGGGTAGAATGACAACATCTTGATTATGTCATTATTTTCTCTTCTCAAGCCCAGTAGCTGTTATCACTCTTTCCAGTATTGATGGAGGTTTCCTTCCTAACCTTTTATTTGAAGTAGTGTGGAATGTCAACATCTTGATTATGTCATAATTTTCTATTCTCAAGTTCAGTAGCTGTTATCACTCTTTCCAGTATTGATGGAGGTTTTCTTCCTAATCTTTATTTGAAGTAGTGTGGAATGTCAACATCTTGATTATGTCATTATTTTCTCTTCTCAAGCCCAGTAGCTGTTATCACTCTTTCCAGTATTGATGGAGGTTTCCTTCCTAATCTTTTAATTGAAATAGTGTGAAATGTCAACATCTTGATTATGTCATAATTTTCTCTTCTCAAGCCCAGTAGCTGTTATCACTCTTTCCAGTATTGATGGAGGTTTCCTTCCTAACTTTTTATTTGAAGTAGGGTAGAATGACAACATCTTGATTATGTCATTATTTTCTCTTCTCAAGCCCAGTAGCTGTTATCACTCTTTCCAGTATTGATGGAGGTTTCCTTCCTAACCTTTTATTTGTAGTATGGTAGAATGTCAACATCTTGATTATGTCATTATTTTCTCTTTTATTTCAAGTTGTGTTGAATAAAGAAAAAATAACATAAAGAGGTAATAAAACATATAAAAGCTCCAAATGACATAGAGACTAAAATTAACAATATAGGCTAGTATCTTAATTAATAAATTTTAATTAGGTAACCGTGTTGAAAAAATAAACCTAAGCACTTGCTTTATCATCATAAGAGATCATAAATATAATTTTATCAATAATCTGGAATATAGACTTATAAACCCTACCAAGACAGAATTAGGTAAAATAAGTAAAATAATTCTGCAGGATATATGTAAATCCCTTAGGGCTTTCCTTAATATTAACCAATGGCAATCTACTAAGGATTGAATTAAATGTTTTGAAAATTACAACAAAAATAAAAAGTGCTCATTTATTAGGTATGATATTAAGGAATATTATCCGTCTATTTCAGGGAAAACCGTAAACGAAGCCCTCAGCTTAGCCAAAGAATATATCCAAATTTCTGATGATAAAATAAATCTAATTAGACATTGTAGAAAAACATTGCTATTTCACGCTAATACTTTATGGATAAAAAAAGACAACCCTATGGGAGCGTATGATGGAGCAGAGGTGTGCGAGATAGTAGGGTGCCTGCTGCTCCATAGGCTTAATGAATATATAGACTTTAATAAACATGGGTTGTACCGCGACGACGGTTTAATCATAGTGGACAATAGTAGCCCTCAAAAATGTGACACTATCCGTAAAAAAAACGCACTGTTTTTTTTAAAAAAATCGGATTCTATCTCGATATAGAAACTAATTTGAAAAGTACCAACTATCTAGATATTACGTTGAATTTACAAAATGGCACAATATCCCCGTATAAAAAAGAAAACCAAGAACCCAGTATTTACACATAAAATCTAACCACCCAGCCCATATCATAAAGCATATTCCAAAAAATATTGGGTATAGACTTTCTACTAATTCCTCCAATAGGGAAATTTTTGAGGCCAATAAAATAAGTTATGAGGAAGCCCTATTTAAGAGTGGACATAAAAGTAAATTAGAATATATCAATATAAATAACCACAACAGTACTCAGAATAAACATAATAATAGGCAAAGAAAGATTTTGTGGTTCAATCCTCCTTTTAATTTAGCAGTAAAAACTAAAATTGGCAAGATATTTTTTAATTTATTAGAACAACATTTCCCCCAAAAAACTGAGTTACATAAAATATTCAACAAAAACAATGTAAAACTTAGTTATGGTTGCACGCCGAACATAGGGACTATAATAAATGGATTGAATAAGAAAAAAACTAGGAATAATCCACGTAGTAATCCTCCTACTTGTAATTGTAGAAACAAAAACATCTGTCCATTACAGGGAAAATGTCAGCAAGAATGCGTGGTTTATCAAGTGAAAATTTACAAAAATAGTGAGGATACTAACCCTAAAATATACATAGGTGCTACTCAAGATAAATTAAAAAAAAAGATATTATAACCACACGAGTAGTTTTAAAAACGCAAAAATTAAACATAGTACCACATTATCCACCTATGTATGGAAAACCAAACAGGAAGATAATATAGACCCAATCCTTAAATGGGAAATATTAAAAAAATGCCCCAAATATAAAGCAGGCCATAAATTTTGTAAATTATGTGTAGAGGAGAAATTAGCCATAGCTTTATATGATCAACCTAACCAGCTATTAAACTCTAAAACTGAAATCCTTAACGTATGTCGACATAAAAAATCTTGGCTACTAAATTAGACGTTTTCCCGTTTATTGTCATTCCACCTTGATGTTTCTTTTCCCTCCCCAGTTTTGTTGAATAAATATTTACCCCCCAACCCACTTAAGTTTGTGTTTGTGGATCTTTGGTCACGCGGTATAATTTTAGCTATCGCCTATAAATATGAGTTTCTCTTTGACTCGTTAGCCTTACTTTTCCTGACGATCCGTTTAGGTGAAGCCTAGGTAGGTTTGTCTGGCTCACTAGGTTTATCTAGGTCTGCTCTACGGTTGTATTGAGCTATTTTGTTAGTTAGTTGTTTCCTCGTATCGGGGTTTTTTCTTTGGGCTTCAGACCTGTATCTGTGCGATTTCTTTCGACAGACTTTCATGTTTCTAGTTCTTTCTTTTTTTAAAACCTTTTTTACCTTCGAGACTGATTTGATTATTGGCAAATCAATAATTCGAGGATTTTTCGAAACGTGTCTAGTTATCTATAATTATATATATATATATATATATATATATATATATATATATATATATATATATCTGTGTGTGTGTGTGTATGCATGTATGCCATGACAAGTATTTGGAATAAAGTATGACGACTAACAACCATAATCGTATACAAGACTGCTTTTTCTACAGTGAGGTTCCCATGTTAACAGGGTTTTTAAGCCACAACTGAATTAAGTGTCAACCCTCCTCCTATAGTGGCGTATGGTGGCCGTTAATAGTTAAGCATAACTCAAGACTTCAACATAAAAATAAAACACTATTTAATTACAACCTCAAATAATTACTTAACAAGAACAAAGAAGGAAAAGTCAAAGTAAATGATAACTAACCATTTTAGTGAATACCTTGTTAGTAGCGCGGCTCTCCTTAACGTCTGTTAAATCCTAAATCAAAACCCAAATCATCGACGTTAAATAATTCACACTAATTCGACTGGATAGTTCTACTAAACAGTCAATAATTACTATATGACACCTCCTATATGGCTGCGAATGCTGGTAATCTCCTCAAAGATGAAGAAGAGACTTGAAGCAACAGAAATATGGTTCTACAGAGAGATGCTGAGGATACCATGAACCGAACATGTGAGTAACGACGAGGTTTTAGAGAAAATGGAAACGAAAAGGAAACTTATATTTAACATCAGGATGAGGCAGTTGAAATTTCTGTGACACATATTTAGGAAAGAGGGCTTAGAGAATCTGTCAATCAGAAGGCAGATTGAAGGCAAGAGGAACGGGGGAAAACAACGAATAACATTCGTAGAAAGATACATGATCGCCTAAGCGTGTATCACGCATGGCACTCACTGAAATTCATTTACGTGCTAATACACTAAATAACCCATAGCAGTGTTGATATGCCGCTAAACAAAATCATCCAATCAACCAACCTGACTTTAATACATGGTAACAATGTTTGTAACTAACGAAGAAACATTAGGGAAGATTTTGTCAGATTCACAGGTGAAGTGAATGGAAGACTCTTAACGAATGTCCATTTAAAATTCCTGGTATTTGTAGCCGACCTTAAAATCACTAAAATATCTAAGATATAAGAAGAAGATTACATTTGAACATAGAACAAAATATGAAAGTAAATCTACAATTTGATATTGAGAATTACTTCTCGTAGAAATGAAATACGAAACTAAATAAAATACAAATATCAAGCATTTCAGGACATGTTTGTTTCGGAGAGAGAATTTAGGATAAATATCAGCCTCTCACTTGCTTCTTCTTCTTTTCTCTCTCTCTCTCTCTCTCTCTCTCTCTCTCTCTCTTTCTCTCCCTCTCTCTCTCTTTCTTTCTATCTATCTATAAAATTAATACTAACTTATAAATATGTAAAAGTTCGTTGAGTGTTGCATTTTTCAAAGTATTATCAAAGGTTAAGGTTGTGTGACGTTTCCTGTCTAATTTATGCGCATGCGTAGAAAATATGTCCATATTCATCATTGCGAAGGATTTATCTACACTGTTGAGATCTCTCGGAAATTCCTGTGGGAAAATAAATAAATAAAAATGAAATTGCAGCACTAAAAAGCAAATAAGAAATATTCACCGACATCAACCTCTTTCTCTGCCTCTTTCCGTATGTATGTATGTATGCACGTATGTATGTATGTATGTATGTACGTATGTACGTATGTATGTATGTATGTACGTATATATGTATGTAGGTACGCATGTATGTATTATGAAATGGACAAAGTCCGACAATCATAAACATAAAAATGTTTTAAATAATTGTCGGACTTATGAATGAATGAGAGAAAATCATGGAGAATTTTATTTAAAACCAGTAAAATCGACCTGTGGCCCAATCGGTTAAGGCACGTCAGGCTATATGACGGTTCCCTATAGGTTACAGGTTCGATTCCTGTCGGAGGACGAATATTTTCTATCAAAATTTCTCGGACATTCAGGACGGTAAATGTCCTTAATACTGTTTATTATAAACAGAGCATTTACTTAAATATTTGTATCTATAAAAACATAAAAAAATGTCTTAAATATGTATGTATGTGATGTAATGAATATGCATACACCTGTGTTCCCCCTCACAGGAATATGATTGGCTGGTGTCAGCTGATGTAGAGGTCTATTGACGACGCCCATTTGACTACGCCATTGGTTATCCTATTGGTCTACGCTATTGCCTACACCTATTGACTACGACGAGTACCAGTCTATTACGGTTACCTGCTAGATTGTACGATTAGGTTACAGTAGCCAAAACCACTTAGCTACTTCGATCAAATATATTCCTTTCCAGGATGTATCAGTATGTATTTATGCACATAATCCCTCAAGCAATTTAGGAGAATATGATATCTTGAATAACTGCCGAGTGCAATGCCAAATTTCATTAAAATTATACAAAGGTGTTCTTGAGCTAGGGTTATCTTTTTCTCTTTTTACGATATTTTTAATAAGAAATTCTGTATTTGTTTTCGATATACAATTTTATAACAATCTACGTCTATAAACAAACACTTGCATATTATATTCCAACTATTATGCACGTGTGAAATTACATTATAAAAATTATTAAATATATTTAAATAAGCATAACGCAGCATATATTTATACAATCCACTACTTGAGAGCTACTTGAAACGGGAAAATGCTGTATGTGTCACATGACTTGATGGCAAATAAATAAATAGATGCACGCTGATTTGCTGCCGTTACTTATTTTGAAATTAATGCGAGGAAAAATTAAGTATGTATGATAAAACATTTAATTATCATTTTGAAAGTGACTACACCTGTTTAAGACTATTATGAAGCCCAGTGGAACAATAAGCCTTCTTTTACGGTTTTTAGTACAAATTATTAATTTTAAATTCAATGTATATATTATTGAAGAAATTTCTCTTTTAATGTAATGAAGTAAAACATATATCGATTGATAAGATAAAATAATTTATTTTCATACTTTAAGTGAAAATATATTTCTATTGTGGTGGTTTGGGCGCCATTCCTTTTGTTTTTGACCCGGAAAAATTATTTTGTAGTTAATAATTAATGAAAAATATACTTACTGTTTTAAAAATAACTACACCTTTAAGCTATTACTCCAAATTTCTATGCAATATGTTAACTATGAGGTGTAGTGGGACAATAAACATTCTTTTACGCATTTAAGAACAAATTAAAATGTGTCATTAATAATAAAATTGATAATATTGTTACCTTATCATTTTGTTACATGAACTTTTTGAAAGAAACACAATATTATGGCTGGTCTAAGGCAGCATATTTTCATTCAAACAGGTTTGATTAAATAATCTAGACATATTATGCCTATTTATTTTGGTTCCGATCCTTTCAAATCCACGGATTAATTTCTTGGTAGCTGTGGAAAATTGATTAAGAAAAATGCAACAATTTTCGTTCAAATAATTTTTATTTTTCCAAGAACTTTCAATTTTAATGAGACCATCTCTTATTTCAAAACTGCTTAACTTTTCGTTTTACTACTCTCCTGCCTTACAGATTTCAAATTCAAAATTCACGTGTTTTTTCCACAGTGTAAAGGAGGTAACATTTTTATTTTATTATATATATATATATATATATTTTATTATTATACACACACACACAGAGGCACACACACACACATATATATATATGTATATATACAGACATATATATATATATATATATATATATATATATATATTTTTTGCTGCTACAAACACTTAAGAACTTTGTTCCTATACCCATAGATGAGTTTATTTATTCTTGGCTTTAATTCGCTTATATAAAGGGCTTTTAGGATTTTTAGTTTTTGCTTATTATTATAAAAAACACGTGAATTTTGAATTTGAAATCTAGAACGCTACATAACGCAGTAAAACGAACAGCTAAAAATGTTTTGAATTTATAGAAATACATTAACATATTCACAGACAATTTAACTCTTTGAAGATTGTCTCAAATGCGATTGAAAGCACATGGAATAGTTTGTACAATTAATAAAAATAAGGATCGTGTCATTCAGCGAGTGATCAGTGAGTTAATGCCGTATTTAATCTGTTAGCGAAGTGAGTTCGCCATTAATTTCATTAACTTTATTGATTTATTCTTTGAATAACAATATATATATGTATATATATATATATGAAAATTTCTCAAATTTCACCTGTAGAAAAGACAATATTTATAAATATAAATGACAATAGGAAAACTGTAATATTTGCCGACGCATTTCGTCCAATGTGGACTTTCTCAAGGCAAAAAACGAAATGAATTTATTTCGGCAAAATAACTAATAATAACGTACACAATATCGTAAAAACGTGCACAACAATATCCTGAACTCAAAAGAAAATGGTTGAATCACAGCAACACACTAATAATAACAATATCTCCACACGTGGCAGCAATTTTCAGGTAACAGTATGAAAATAGCGTTCTCTAAATTCTTTCAGTTTCTCAGGACATTTTGTTTTTGTTATTATTAGTTACTTTATTTAAATAAATTTATTTCATTTTTTGCCTTGAGAAAGTCCACATTGGACGAAACGCGTCGGCAACTATTACAGTTTTCCTATTGTCACTTACATATATATATATATATATATATATATATATATATATATATATATATATATAACTATACTCGTTTCGAAAAACCCTTGAATTTTTGATTTGTCAATAATCAAATCAATCTCGAGGGAAAAAAGGTTTTAAAAAAAGAAAGAGCTACAAACATGAAAGTCTGTCGAAAAAAATCGCACAGATGCAGGTTTGAAGCCCAAATAAAAACCCCGACACGAGTAAACAAGTAACTAACAAAAGAGCTCAATACAACCGTAGTGCAAAGGGAAACGCATATTTATAGGCGATAGCCAAAATTATATCATGTGACCAAAGAAAGAACCACAGACGCAAACACAAAACCACCTGGGGTGGGGGGAGTTAAAGATTTATTCAACAAAAAGGGGAGGGATATTAAAATACGAACATTAAGGTCTATCGGCTATAAATATACGATTCCCTTTGCCTCTTTAGCCAGTTTTCACTGACGATCCGTTTAGGTGAAACCTAGGTAGGTTTGTCTGGCTCACTAGGTTTATCTATCTATCTATCTATCTATCTATCTATCTATCTATATCTATATATATATATATATATATATAACAATATATATATATAATAAACAATATATATATATATATATATATATATATATATATATATATATATAAAAACCCTCATCTTCAGAAATATATATATATATATATATATATTATTTCTGAGATGATGTATTGTAACTATTTAAATCGTTCAGACTGTTGTCTTCATCTTTATTGCCGCATTCACGATGTTTCGGTCGTTGTATGCTCCAACCTTCTTCAGGTGATATTTGTTAGAATTTCGAACCGAACCCTTTATTTAGTTCATCGAGGTAGATTGTTCGAATTACGCCTGTCATTCCTTTTCTTCTATTTAATTCTCTTTAGTAACTCAACTTTCCATGTTTTTGTTTTCTCTGCTTTTTTTTTTAAAGTTGCCTTCTCACGTTTAAATAGGCATACTTCCTATCCGATTATGATTTCCCAGTTCCATACGCACCGACGCAAACAGAAATCGAAACATTGCATGGGGTGAAGTTGTCTGGTCAAAAAAAAAAAAAAACTTTCAAAGGGAGTCTGGTTCTATGTTGTGAAAATTCTATCCTTCTGAAAATAAGATGAATAATTGCCAGTCTAAAATATGAAAAAGAATCAGAAGTGGCAAAGCTATCCATTTTGTCTTGAAAATAGCAAGCGAGCTGTGTTAATTTTCTCAAACAATCGATCTTGCATTATTAATTTAATCTATCTCTGATCACCTCCGGTAATCGATACTGACTAAGCTTAAATTAACAGAGAACAAAACCATAGATATGTAGCATGCATTGAAGATCGAACCCACTATAGATTTTTGCAATAATATCAGGAAGGTGCATAATGGTCGGTAATCTGTCGTGATATCAGTAGTAGTATTAGTAGTAGTAGTAGTAGTAAGACAAGAAGGAGGGGGAGAAAACAGAACTCATTATTAACCGACTGAGAGATATCACTTTCTGCAGGGTATTAGATGTAATATAGAAAGAGAAATGTGAAGATTTGTTTTGTGATCCTTCCAATCGATACATTGAAGTGTGCTACTAGTCGCCTGGTTGAGGTTTTGCGATCATTTTCTGTCATAGTCTTCAAATTTTTACCACTAACTGTTACCATTGGCTGGCTTCTTTTCTAGATTCTTTACGGCACAACAGATCCCTGTTGGATTTGTTAAGACACCATCTTGTCAAGTGAACTGTAAATAATTTTATTTGTGCCTGATACAATCGGCGTTTTTATCACCAATATATCTCAAGTAAAATCGGGATATGTCAGTTTAAAAGTGAACTACCTGCTATTCAGAAATAAGGAGAAGGTAATAAAATGTAAAAGAAAATTAAAACTTTCGAGATCAAGTGACACTCAGCCGACATATAAGAAATTCCATTCATTGGTTTATGCAATCAGGTCGCATTCTAGATAAGTGGAGTAACAGTGAGTAAGAAAAGAGAGGAGCTATCCGTTCAACAATTCCTGTCGATAGCAATCACTCACCTGAATAAGAAATGGATGTAATGAAGAAACCAAGTGACAACTGCATACACCCTTACCCTAACCCTAAACACTAATATATATATACACCCATGTGCAAATGAAACGTGTTAGTACTTCGTATGCTCATTCCACGAAGACGTTCCTTGCAGATTGACCACAGATTCTCCATTGGATTTAAATCAGGAGAGTTTCCGCGCCAGTCTATAGCACATTGACTTGCTCACTATTAAGACTTGACGGTGTGTTAGTGCAGCGTTACAATTTTTGTAGGCTTACTTGGAGTAACGTCCATCGCAGACGATGGTCGTAGGACAACTAATCGACAGCTGAGAAGTTGAGAAGAGAAAATAATGACTTAATCAAGATATTGGCATTCCACACTACTTGAAATAAAAGGTTAGGAAGGAATCCTCCATCAATACTGGAAAGAGTGATAACAGCTACTGGGCTTGAGAAGAGAAAATAATGACATAATCAAGATGTTAACATTCCACACTACTTGAAATAAAAGGTTAGGAAGGAAACCTCCACCAATACTGGAAAGAGTGATAACATCTACAGGGCTTGAGAAGAGAAAATAATGACATAATCAAGATGTTAACATTCCACACTACTTGAAATGAAAGGTTAGGAAGGAATCCTCCATCAATACTGGAAAGAGTGATAACAGCTACTGGGCTTGAGAAGAGAAAATAATGACATATTCAAGATGTTGACATTCCACACTACTTCAAATAAAAAAGGTTGGAAGGAATCCTCCATCAATACTAGAAAGAGTGATAACAGCTACTGGGCTTGAGAAGAGAAAATAATGACATAATCAAGATGTTGACATTCCACACTACTTCAAATAAAAAGGTTAGGGAAGGAATCCTCCATCAATACTGGAAAGAGTGATAACAGCTACTGGGCTTGAGAAGAGAAAATAATGACATATTCAAGATGTTGACATTCCACACTACTTCAAATAAAAGGTTAGGAAGGAATCCTCCATCAATACTAGAAAGAGTGATAACAGCTACTGGGCTTGAGAAGAGAAAATAATGACATAATCAAGATGTTGACATTCCACACTACTTCAAATAAAAGGTTAGGAAGGAATCCTCCATCAATACTGGAAAGAGTGATAACAGCTACTGGGCTTGAGAAATGAAAATAATGACATAATCAAGATGTTGACATTCCACACTACTTCAATTAAAAGGTTAGGAAAGAAACTTCCATCAATACGGGAAAGAGTGATAACAGCTACTGGATATGAGATACTTTTTTCCCTAAAAAATTATTTTAAGGGAAAGATTTTTATAAATTTTAACCAACAGCAATGGCTGCTCGGTCAATAAATGCCGAATGTTTCCTCATATTACTGTTAACATAACCATTCACATCGAGGCAGACGGGAATCGAAACTCTGCATGGGGTGAAGTTCTCTAGTCAATGAGAAACTTTCTGAGGTACACGCTTGTATGTTGTGGATATTATATACTTCATAAGATGAATAATTGCGACTTTAAAATATAAATTAACATTAGTGGAAACGCTTTATATTTTGTCGGAAATGTATAAAAAAATTAATAAAATTAAATTATTCAGAAAATAAGTAATAATTAAGACAGGCGTTTTCACGAAGTCTATTTTGACGCTTCAGTCAGTTTACCGTGGGGGTTTTGGAGGGAGTGAGATAAAAAAAAAATATGAAGATAAATAAATAAATAAAAAATTAAATCCGTGAACAGTGTGACGTCGTCCCCCGGTCGCAGCGCCAACTATGACGTTCTATCCTGATCTACCACGGCGCCAGTTGTGACGTGGCCGTTCCAGGGTCCTATCCCGGTCACGACACCAGTTGTGACGTCCCCAAACAGCACCAATTGTGACGTCCTCGCCGTGGCACCAGCTGTTCGCTCCTCGCTGCTCCGTTCGGGTGTCGCTGCTCCAAACGTGACGTCCGCCTGTCGCGTCAGTCGTGTTGTCTCGTCCTGTGACGACCAACTGGCTTGGTATCGGTCGTGGCACCCAAATGTGACGTTCTAACCTTTTGGTGATTCGGGTGGGAATCTGGTTAGATTTGATATCAGCCTCGCCGTTCCCAACTCGCTTCCAACGCCTGGTTACCAAGGTAACTGCACTGATCTCCAGTCTGCCTACCCACGTTGTGAACTGATCTTAGGCAGACGAGATCAATCAGTAGTCGGGGCCGTAATGCAAACTGAGTTCAACGGGGGTGATACCACACAAATATGCATAAAAGAAAAGAAAATGAAAACTCAAAAAGTTCAAAGTATCAAAGAAAAAGGTAACAAACTTTATGTCTAGTTGTTCGATACATAGGACTGCATCTATCTCCTGACCCGTTCTGTGGATTGTGACACGTCGTTTTCCGTTAGGCAAGTTTTAACGCTTCAAGTTGTTTGCTCTCTAAGAAATTGGTGTTTCGGTGTGTCCTTGGACGGAAGTCGAAAAAAACTTATTTCGGTGGTCTGGATCTAAGTCGCTCTTCAAAATAATTGTTCTTGGGTAGAAAAGGAGTCCGGAATTTGCGTGAATCTTGGTCAGCTGAACTCACTGGAACTGCTGGAACTCAACTCTGGAACTCAACTCTGGAAACTCAACTCTGGAAACTGCTGGAGCCCGAACTGATTTCTGCTCGTAGGGGCTTCATTTTTATGGACGCCGACCAAAACCGGGGTGGGTCTGTCGGCGTCGGGGGTTCCTCGATAATTCTAAATACATATCCACCTCTTTTATTTCTGGTTAGGGATTTTCCACTCTTTTCCATTTTAGGAAAACTTTTCTCACTCCCACCTTCTCACCATACTTCAGAGGGCGTGAACTGCCCTCCCCACTTCTTCGTAGCAGCTTCTTATACCTATACTCTGGATGAGGCGTCGACAGCCTCCTTCGTGCGTCACGTGATCACCACTTGACCAATGATGTCTTAGTCGGCGTGGACGAATCCGCGGCTTTGTTTCAGGAAGAAAAAAAAATATCTTGCTTAACTAAAAAAAATTATCTCTTCTCTTTCCTTTTCTTCCTCTTAATCGCCGTTATCATTTCCTAGCCGCAAACGGGACAATATAACTCTTGTTCTACACGTAGTTTTCGTCAGGTATTTTTATCGCCAATTATCAGAATGGGTGGTCTTCTTAACACGGCCTCAAAAAAAACATCCCCAAAGTTTCAGTCAGTCTGTCGCTTCGAAGAAAGAAAAAAAAACACTTCTGGGTCCCCATTCATTTTCTTTTCGGTACATATTTCTGATAACATAATTTTATTATCGTAGGCCAAAGATGTTCTGCGGCAAGAAAATCGGTCAGTGTAGTTACTTCGTGTGTGTCGCGATTAATTTTTCCATATCTACCCAAAGCCCTGTAGTTACACCTGTGTTTTGTCAATTATCAAAATTAACGTTTTCAATTGGAATTTTCTTTGGAGAACATTTCTTGATAACATAATTTTATTATCGCAGGCATAAAGATGTTTTGCGGCAAGAAAATCGGTCAGTGTGGTTACTTCGTGTGTGTCGCGATTAATTTTTCCATATCTATCCCAAAGTCCCTGTTTTTCGTCACTTATCGAAATAACATTTCCACTTGAATTTTTCTTTGGCCAGTCGACCAGCAGTTTGTTTACGTACTCCTAGATAACACAGCCGTTATCAAAATACATCTGATTCTTTCTTTCTTTCCCTTTCTTTTTACTCAGAATTTCCCTGTCATTGTAATGACACCCTTTCGCCATTTGTTACTTATCGATATATCCATTGTCTCTTAGCCGTGTGTGTGTTCTGCTGATCACCCACGATTCGTCTCGCCTTTCCTTCTGCCTTCTTTTCTTTCTTTTCCTTTTCTGCCTCGTAAATGGTGCTACATTGATTGTGGGGTCTGTTTGATGGTGGGGGGTTGAAAAATGTGTGTATATGAAGGGATTTGTCATGAGGTTTTTGTATGGTTGATAGGTACATTTATTTTTTTATGCCTCTGTAGAATCCCATATTTTTAAATATCTTTATGATTATTTTTTATGATGTTTTCTTTTTTTTTTGTCCTGTTACAGTTTCTTGAAATCATTAAGCATTCAGAGCTGTAAAGGAATATATCATTTTTATCGATTATTTTGCTTAGTTCTTCGTGGAATGAATTTTTCATTTATTAATCTGATATATTTTAATCTATTGCTTAAACGTTATTTTTAATGGATACGGATATTCGGGGAGACGCTCTGTTCTTTTAATTAATTTATTAAACAGTATATTTATCTATATAAATGCCGGAGAGCACATGTTTTTCTCGACAATTCTGGCCGTGTTTGTGTAGCATATGTATACCTATTGGCTCGAACAAACTACGAACGCACACATAAACACAAGTAAACGTAATAATAGCAAACAGCAAAAAATAAAACAAATAATTAATAAAGAAAATTAAGAGACAGCACTATAAAATGATCACAAAAGTGCACCGGGATCCACAATTATTCCCACTGAATAGCTTCTGGCGTAATTGGAAACATAACCTTTACCGTCCATACAAATCACCGTTAGAATAATGCAACAGACCTCATCCTAATGCAGCACTGACCAGAATATATAAATATTCAAGTCAAAACACATGGCCTGATGATTGCATTTCTGCATAAAACAAACTGTCGACGCTGGGCATTGACTTCAGTGTCCCCTAATATTTGCATGAACTCTGTCCCTGATATTGAGCACTTTAACCCATAAATATAGTATGTCTTAAAACGATATTTATCTTTTATCATATATATATATATATATATATATATATATATATATATATATATATATATGTGTGTGTGTGTGTGTGTGTGTGTGTGTGTATAAATAAAAAAAAGAACAGTAAGATATATAATCGTTCCACGAAGAACTAAGCAAAATAATCGATAAAAATGATATATGCCTTTACAGCCCTGAATGTTTAATGATTACAAGAAACTGTAACAGGCAAAAGAAAAACAAAATTTAATTTAATTATATAATTCAATTTGAAGTTTTTGGCTTCAGGTTTTGAAACATGGTTATTACTGTGTAGCGAAGAAACCATATTTTAAATCAGTTAATTTATAATATATATATATATATATATATATATGTATGTATGTATGTATGTATGTATGTTGTTACATACAGACAAATAAGTAATCACTGCAAAAAACAATTTATAATAACTATTGCTCTACTTTTGGTATTGAGCCCTCTTTTAAATTAATCTTATGGACGTTTTAATTTATATTCTTTTTGCATTCTCATTACATTTGCACACACACACACACACACACACACACACACACACACACACACACACATATATATATATATATATATATATATATATATATATATATATATATATATATATATATATATATATATATATATATATATATATATATATATATATATATATATATATATATATATATATATATATATATATATATATATATATATATATATATATATATATATATATATATATATATATATATATATATATATATATATATATATATATATATATATATATATATATATATGAGGCACGGTGGAGTAATGGATAGCGGATTGGATTGAAAAATCGGAGAGCTGAGTTCGAATTCAGTCGAATCCCTTACATTCACTTACGAAAAGGTGTGAATCCTCTTCTCTCTCCAGCTATGGGTAAATAGCAGGACAGACTGGGTTCTATAGCCTTGGATAGCAACTGGTCTAGGAGAAGGACAACTCTGAATTCAAAACCTGCGGAGGGTCGTTTGGGGACCTTGTGGCATTAGTGCACCAAGTCTCTGTATTCGGCTCTTCAAAAAGTGTGGATGGTCATGCACGAAAGCTTCACCACTATAATCAAATCACTTGTGCTGTTGTCGGGCTGTCGATTTCCTAGGAACTGATCTGCTTGAATTCGACGGGAGAGTCGAGTATATATATATATATTCTAAGTCAAAGGAAGGAAACTGCGGAGTTTTCTTCTATTTTGTTAACCAGCCGTTCTTTGATAATTTCCTGAAATAGATATTTACACCCCTTAGTTGGGTGCAAGGCCATGACAACAAAGTACCATTGTACTGAATAATCAACAATACTGTGATTTTCAACATAATTTGCGAAGAGTTTGATAATTTGCCTCAGGAGTGGGAGAATACAGTTAAAGATAAATTTAAAATCAAATTTTTAAAATCCCTGCTAAATTTTGTAATCCATATTTGTAGAAAGATTGTGATGCTTAAATTTTTAGTTATTGAATTGTTAAACCCAATCGAAATGCTGAATTTATGGAAGGATAAAAGATCTTAATATCGCTTGCGATGGCGGTTTTAGCAGCTTCATTGTGTTGCCGGTTGAAAATAATTATAAAATCGCTGGGTTAATATATTATTTAACAATCGAACGCAAATTGAAAATTCTATCGTTTTCACAAAGAGGACGAAAGCAAAGCTTAAAACATGGCGTCAGGTGAAGAGGAGAAATACATTCGAAAATAAAGCGATAAGAAGCGGGAGATATGCCAGGATGTGTAAGAGGTCGTTGATGACAGCTGTGTTTATAGTGACAGTAAGACGATTCACTTTCACATATACTCTCATATGCAAATTGAATTAAGGAAGATGATACAGAAAATTTTGACTCGATGTTGCTAAGGAAAGGATCGTGTAGTTAACAGTTACTCTATCAAGCCGACTACGATCGGTCAATGCAATGTAGATATGATAGGAAATATCATCTACACTTAAGACCAGTTTATAAGGCCGACTTGTATTATTAGGTAAAAATTCTTCTAACAACTACGACATTCTACACATGCGCACATACACACATATATAGGCTTACACACACACGCGCGTGTACTGGGTATGACGATAAACTCTATCTAGCAGCAAGGCCTCTGATCAGAAGGTTTTGAGGAGTGTGGAGCCACCTCTTAATTGCTGGTGTTCCAGAGTCCACCATGACCCGGCGTGGTAGCACCTGTTAGGGTCCTAGCTTTGGACAAATAGTTAACCCCCAAACCCGGGTCAAAACACTATGTAAGTGTAAAAATAGCTTTTAATACCAGCAATACATTTTTGTAGAAAAATATTACGAGTAATGACTTTTTTAAGAAAAAATATTACCAGCAATACATTTTTGAAGAAAAAAACATTAGCAGTAACACATTTTCGAAAAAAATATTACCAGCAATAAAAAAAATCTTGTCGGCATTAAATAAGCCATTGAGGTTGATAAGCCGTAAAACAAACCAAACCCAACCAAACACAAAGAAGAAAAATAAAAATGAACCTAACATCAATAAAAAACGCTTAAATTACTTTTTAAAAATTAATAAATAAATAAAGAAAATGAGAAAATCAGCACCAAATGCAGATGCCTCCTGAAGAGTAGATCGAATAATTACAAAAAGTTTATTTTACGAAACTCTGGAGTCGGGGTAACATCAATCAGCTAAGTGACAAATTTTAAATTTGTATTAATCCTATATATATATATATATATATATATATATATTAGCAGAATTACCCTGGCCTTCCTGTATGTCACATGTTTTTTGTAAGAAAATGATGATTGATTTTAAATCATCGTTATAATTTGCAGAGAAAATTGATACATTTCAGTATTACCCAATAATCTTGTTCTATATTTTGGATAGGAGTCATTCCCTTGAACAAATTTAAATTTAATTTAAATCAAAGGAAAAACAATATTCAGTGAGTGTCTAAGATAAAGAAAAAAACAACAAAAAAAAACACCTTGATTGAATAAATTGATGAGCAGATTTCAACATTCATATGACAGTTGAACTGTCGCAACAAATATGTATTGTAAGGCACTACTCATTGATTGGTGATCGACTTGACGTCCATATTGCCTCATTTTGATTTTGCCTATATCACCTCCATCTTCTGGCTTTCTCCATCTATATTTTAGATAGGAGTCATTCCCTTGATCAAATTTAATTTTAATTTAAATCAAAGAGAAATAAATTTTCAGTGTGTCAACACAATCGCTCACCACCCGAGGACCGACTTTGATTAAAATAAAATATAATTATCCAAATACCCTCGGTGTCACTCACTTGTTCAAATGTAAATTCAGTTTAAATCAAAGGAGAAAATTCGGTGGGGGCTGTGCACCCCAGGGTGTCCCCTTTGATCAAGTTGAAATATACTTATCCAAGTACTCTAGGAGTCATTTCAGTCAAAGGAAAAAAAAAAAAAATTCGGAGTGAGAGTGGCTGGTGCCTCTCACCCTGGGTAGTTCCTTTGATATATACTTATCCAAATACCCAAGGATTCATTTAAATCAAAAGGGAAAAAATTTCGCAGGTGGAGGTTGCACCCCTCCCCCAACTTCAGGGCTCCCCTTTGATCAAAATGAAATATACCTATCTAAGTACCCTGGGTATTGTAGCTTGAAATATATATGGTTTTGAGTGTCTCCAAAACCCTAGGATAGTTCGATAATAGACAGAACAACAACTTTATATATATATATATATATATATATATATATATATATATATATATATATAATGAAATTTAAAATGTCACATGAAACCACTTCTAGACATTTCAATTGCTGGACGTCTAGGGTTTTATAATCAACTGTTACCTTGCGCTCTCAAGTGACTCCTTAGACCAGCCATCGACAAAAACACTTTATCACAATCTGTACACGTCAGATTTAGCTGCCTGCGGGTGTTTTCAGGAAGTTCAACGGGGGACGCCTTAAAGCGCTTCACTTTTAAACTTTGAGTGCCTCTCTTCCCATCTTCAAAGTGATGCCTCATTCCAGTTATTGCGATCAGATGCACATTCTTCCCAGTGCTCACAAGGAATGTTGCATTTCTTTAGTGCGTCCTTGATGCAGTCCTTAAAGCGCATCTTTGGTTTGGCGTCATTTGTCTTCCCTTTGCAGCTTACCATAAAACAATTGCTTTGTAATGCTAATATCATCCATTTTGACAAGGTGACCTGATCACCGAATTTGATGTTTTAGTATCAAGAACTCGTCACTATCACAACCACTTAGCACATCTACATCACTAACAAACATTGGCAAGGTAATGCCAAGGATACGACGTAAGCAGTACTGGTGGTATCTTTCAAACCATTTCATTTGTCTGCGGTAGATCACCCATGTTTCGTATGCATAAAAACAGCTTTATTGAATAAACTGATTGATGTTTCAACAGCCTGATGTTTAGAAAATTTAAGTAAGGGCGACAAAATATAAAATAGTTAAATGACGAATACAAACATGAACGATAGACTTTTGTACTCACTGAAATTCTGTGCTGAGACCACAATCGTTTATTCAGTTTTCCAAATGCGTCGCTAGCTTTTTGTGTGCGGTTTGAAATTCCCACATCAAAATCAGAGAACATGCCCAATGTGCTCCCAAGAGCCTTCAACCTTTTACCAGAGACAAAGATGCTTGATTCACGTCTTGAAGTTGGTTGGTACATGACTATTGCTTTTTTTAAACTAATAGTCAAACCCAAGGCAGTTCATGCATTAGAAAAAAAGCATCCAGTGCATGCATTATAAAAGCATCTAAAGGAAAATATATATATATATATATATATATATATATATATATATATATATATATATATGTTTGTGTGTATGTCTATTCCTTTAGAAGTTCATCGGACTAACTTAATCCCATGAAGTTATAAAGAACAAAACGCATCACACGGCAACATTTTCCATTTTATCATATTTGTTTTCCTTAAAATTGTTCTTGCTATGTAAATATATATATATATATATATCGTTATATATGTTCGTGTATGTATGTATGTTTATGTGTGTGTAGATAGCTAACACAAAGGGATGCCTCAAGATTAAAATGCGTTTTTAAAATGAAAATGCAAGGTTTTATTTTAGTTTCAATTCCAAGTTAATAGATTAAAGTTGACATTTCCAATAAGAATAATAATTTATTGAAATTAGTTTTTATTAGTAGTAAAATCGATAAAATCGTTCATATTGGCAATAATTGCCTTATTAAAAATTCTCTAAAAAAGAAATATAGTTTTCTGGAACGTTATTTGATAAAAATTCACTGACTTCAAATTTAATGAATATGGATTAAAACAAATATTAATTTTAGTTCGAAATATTGCATAAACACATATTTTAACATGGAGGCCAGTTTGAATGTTTCGACAGCCTGATGTTTAGAAAATTAAAGTAAGGGCGATATAATATAAAATAAAGTTGCATGACGAATACAAAGTAAACGCCTTTTTATAAAAAAATTTTAAAACTATCTAATAATCTTAAAAAATATAGGAAATTGGGTATACGTAAGGTTTAAAATTAATTTATAGAAATGAAAAATCTTTTTCATAGAAAAACACTTTTTTTTCAGATAATATTGTCTTTAAAATATCTTTCATAAAAGCCATTAAAAATTTCTCTAGTTAAATAATGTCTTAGTTTTATTGCGTTTTTATTTTTCAATTCAGGACAGATTTTCGGTAACACCGGGTCCAATTTTGCAAAAAAAAAAAAAAAAAAGGAAAAAAAAAGATTAATAATAATCGCTGATTTAAATTCTTCAAAAAATTCTGCTTTTAACTAATATAGTCACTAAAAATTATCTCGATGAATTTCTCGGGCTTTCAAAAAATTAAGTAAGGAAGAGAAACAAATGTAAAATAAAAAAAAATATTTTTTACCATGAATCTCTAATAAAAACATTAAAAAATAATTTCATTCAGTTGTGAATAAATCTTGAAAATTCCATTAAAATCTGTCAATTATTTGATTTTTGCAAAAATTTCTAAATTAATGGGTCTATCACTGAAAATTACGTTCGGAGCATATTTTCATCACGGTATGCTGACTTTTTAGTGAGATCATGGCGGTAAACAATTTTAGATATTTTCATTATATAGACTTATTTACGAAGACATTTGCTGAGGAAATGTTAGAAAATAACAAATAAATTTAAATTTAATGAATTTAACGCTCATGACTTCTGATAATGTCATGTATGGACGTATGTGTATAAACGTGTCAATTTTTGTATATAACTACAAAAATTGACACGTTTATACACATATATAATAAATTCAAAATACTTTTGAAAATACTGCCCCTTGTGGATTTGTAGTACGCTTTTCCACTCATAATAAAAACAGATTTAATTAAATAACAATTTCACAAAGTTGATAAATTGTTCTAAGATTAAAGCAAATGTAAACTATCCTTGTAAAATTCATTATTTAACGAAAATTTCGTTTTCTTAAGACAATAATGTCCATAATATATCATTCATAAAAGCAAAAGCTTTTCTAATTAAATAATGTCTTAGTTTTATTGCATTTTTATTATACAATTCTGAATAGATTTTCTGTAACTGGGAATCCTGTTTGATGATTTAAATTCTACTAAGATTTGTCCTTATAAGTATTTTAAACATTAAGCGATACAAAAATGATTTTCTGAAAATATCATAAAATTAACTATAGGTAAAAGATGTAAAAGAAGAAAGAAAATTACAATGATTTCTTTTTTTTTTTCTTTTTAAGCAACGTTTAATTCGTTTCTGTGTAAGTCGGGAAAGTTTCATTAAAATTCAACATTTATGTGATTTCTTCAAGAATTTCCAAATCAGTGTGTTTCAATGCAAAAAAAACAAAAAAACAACAAAAAACAAAAAAACAAAAAAACAACAAAAAAAAAAAAAAAAAAACAAAAAAAAAAAACGTTCAAATTTCCCGAGATTATGGTACCGCATTGATGCCTGAAAAACAAGATTTTTCAACAAAATTTCTAATGTTCTAAAAAGGGTTACAAAAAAAGGACCATTTTTACATAAAAAAAATTACTTATGTTTTGTTGTTAGAATTTGTTTCTTTATTTTATTTTGAGCAATTTTTCATCATGTATCCTCTATTGTAATTGACTCTCTCACACTATATATATATTTTTAGCGACTCTCTCTCCATCTCTCTCTCTCTCTCTCTCTAAATATATATATATATATATATATATATATATATATATATATATATATATATGTATGTATATAAATATAAATAAATATATATATATATAATTATTTATATATTATATGCGCGGTACTTATTTAAGCGCTCAATATAGCGATATATATAATATATTTGGTTGGATAGATGTGAGTTTGTGACCTTGGGTTTCACGCTTTAGCGATCGTCAGACAAACTGATTAATGTTTTTAAAAATTTGGGTTTATGTAGATTGCGTGTATTGGTGTTATTGTGGAAGTGGTGGGGAAATTTCGTCGTTTTGTCATTCATCGTACTAACGCAAGCATCGATGTATGCAGACACATATACATACTTGGTCGTCCGTCGGGACTCATACATATATAAACATATGTGGGCAGTTTCGGCTATGACACATGTATGTATACGGGTGGTGTTATGTCTATACATACGCATTTGTATGTTGAAATTTAAACATTTGAAGTGTGGCGGAAATGTCTCGTTAATGTCTCGTGAATGTATCCATGTCATATTATGAAAATATTTTTATTTTTTATTTTTTTTCGCTGAAAAATATTTCCTCGCATGTATGTATAGACGTGTGGTGGGGTTTGTGTAAAATTATGATAGGTAAAAATTATTATTATAATTATTTATATTTATTTTTAAATTTTTGAAAAAAATGGGGGTTTATTTGTTATATTTAAAGCTGGTTATTTGTTTGTTTTTGGTGACTGTGTATATGTAACAGGTAAAAATTTGTAATCCTTATTGTTTAATTTATATGGTGATATTTAATATACTGGGTGAGAGGGTGGTTCAATTTAATAACGGGTCTATATGATATGATGTGATAGTAATGTTTCAAGGGATTGGAGACAATGCTATTTAGCTAATAGTTATTGTAAATTGGAAGAAATTGCAAATTGGTAGAAATGATTAGTAACGGTGGTGGGAGAATGATAAAACCATGAATGTAGTTATAGTGGTGGTAGCTTGAACTAAAAAGTGGTTGTTGGTGTTTTATTTTATTTTTGCTTTATTTTGTTATATGTATTAATTTATTTTGGTATAAATCCTGATAATAGGTATTCTGTGTAAAATTATGGTAGTTGAAGATTTCTATAATTTTTAATTTTTAATTACAAAATTATTATTGTTATTATATTAAAGCTGCCTGGTAATAGGTGTTTGTTCTCATGGTTACATATGGAAATTATATCTGATCATATTGTTTTAAGGTATTAAATATGCTGGGGGAGTAATAAAGATTGTAGTGGATTATATTTTAATAGTGGGTGTGATGTGCTGGTGCAGTGTGTAGGTGGTAATGATAATATTGATAGTTAATAGATATTGTAAAGTGGTAAAAGTGATTACTAATGGTGGTGCAATTATAATAATGATAGGTGCAATTATTTTGATGGTATCTTGAAATTAAATTGTGATTGTTGGTGGTTTGTCTGTTTTATCCGTTTGGTATGAATTCGGATAATAGGTACTTGTTCTCATGCCTACATTTGGAGATTATCTCTGATTTTTTGTTTAGTAAGTTCTTTTGCGGTTTGTGTGATATTATTGCTACTTTTTTGTGTAGGCAAAGTAGGCATTTTTTCGTAATGTTGTTGTAGGCAGGGGCTTTTTTCAATATTTCCCAACTTATTGTTGGTGTGATGTTTTTGTCTTTTTGCTGCCATATGTATGTAGAAAGTGTTGTGCTGTTCGAATATTTCCTGTTGTTGAATGAAAGGTTGTGATTGTTATTCCTCATCTTGAATGGACCTTCGGTGGCACCGATGTAGCGCAAAGTGTTGTTGTTTGTACTTACCTTGGCCTTGTATATTGTGTTCGTAATTTGGCAATTTCCCTGGAGTGGACATGTTGTTCTGTTTCTGCAGTTGCATATTGGATCCTTGGTTACATTTTTGTAGGTTGTCATTTTTTGTTGTGGCTTTTTGATTATTTCTGTTATGTTTTTGGTACAGCTGTAACTGATCTTTACGTTATTTTTTTGTTAAATATTTTTGATAATTTGTTTTCTTCAGTGAAGTGTTTTTCTATTAAGTTTAGGAATATTTTGCCTATGTTCGTTTTAACAGTTTTGTTATATGGTGGATTAAACCAGATAATGTTTCTCTTTCTGTTTCTGCGTTTTTGGCTGAGGAGGTATATATTGTAGTTGTTGTGTGTAACCACTTATTTTTTAGTGCTTCGTTGTATGGTGCTATTTTTATTGAAAATTTGCATGTTAGATGAGTTCTCAGATAGTCTGCGTCTGATTGATTTTTTGGTATTTGTTTGATGATAGAAGGTGGATGGTTGAGGATGTGTACGTAAGTTGGTGTGTCATTTTCTTTTTGTATGGTTCATATGTGTGTTGTTGATCAGGTTAAGAGTGACGTCAAGGAAGTTTACTATAGTTGTGCCTGTATTTATCTCTATTTTGAATCCAATGTTTTTTAGGGCGTTCACTATTTTCTTCCTGAATTTGTCTACTTTGGGGCCATTGGATTCCCTTATTAAGATAAGACCGTCATCTCTGTATAATCCTGTGTCCTTTCTCTCCAAGATTCTGGCCAGGTATGATAAGATGAGTATGCCTACTAATTCGCAAAACGCTCCATCGTAGCTACCCATTGTTACGTCAAACAGGTTGTGGTTTTGTTTCTTTGCCCATGGTTCATTGTTGTGGAACAGCAGGGATTTGCGGCAATGTTTGATTATTTTTATATCACCGTCCGTGAGTTTTACATTTAGCTGTGCCAGTTGCGATGGCGGTTTTAGCAGCCTCATTGTGTTGCCGGTTGAAAATAATTATAAAATCGCTGGGTTAATATATTATTTTATGAAGAAATCAAAAGAAAACGGTTGAATCCGTCAACAAAAATACAAACAATATTTCTACATGTGAAAATATTCTCTTCAAAAATAAAGTAATTGACGTCATTTTTCAGTTGACCATATGAATATAAAACAGCATTTCTAAACTCTTCTAGTTGCTAACGACATTTTCTGTATTGTAAATAGTTAATTTGTTTTCAATAAATTCATTTCATTTCGTTTTTTTTTTTTTTTTTTTTTGTCTTGAAAACGTCCACTGGATGAAACGCGCCGGCTAAAAGTACAGTTTTCCTATTCCTTTTTTTCTTTATACATATTGTTTTTTCTACATGTCAATTCTGAGAATTTTTTACACACACACACACACACATACATACATACATATATATATATATATATATATATATATATATAGAATGAATCCTAACGAGCCAGGCAAACTAATTCTAATTTACTGCTCTATTTAGCGTATTGAGCCCTTTACGTTTTCATTGTCTTTATACTCGCTTGGGTTTTTTTTTTTTTGATTAATGACTTTAAGACTCTTGACGATTTTTTCGCCTTGTTCTGATGTTTTTAGTTCTTTCTTTTTTACTTTCAATTTTTTCCTTGGGTACCAATTTGCCCTCAGGTGGTCTACGTGTGCTCCCTATAATATGTCGATGAAATAGGCCGGTTAATGAAATTTGAAGGATAAATAGCCAACAAAATGATACCAATATTCCCAATAAAATTAATATTTATTATATATTAAACTTTTGACTGAAACGAAGTAGGAAGAAATAAATTTTAAAGTCGGAATTTTCGAACACGCCTGTGTTCTTTTTCAACGATGCGAGGAACAAACAAAGAAGTGGGACTTACTCTTTCGAGGAATTTTGTTGTTTGGATGTCTGTCCCTGGAAATTATACACACTGAGTATACCGTAATCAGTATTTAATCATAATGACAAAAGGTTTAGCATACTTCAAAATTGGGATCTATCAAAAAATTCAAGGCCAACTCCCTCAGCAAAGACAATATTTTAAAGTGTCAAAATTGGGCCAAGAAATACATGTAAATTGGCTTTGCTAAAGTAATTTTCACGGAAGACTCTCGGGTGATTCTCTATGGACTATGGATGAGCCAATGAATGCATTTTATCCGATGTCGATGTGCCTGTGGTTAAAAGAAGGCAGCAAGGAGGAGGCAGTGTGACGATATGGGCTAGAATTGTCGACCAAACTATTACTGAACCATTAAAAATCGATGAAGCAGAGAACAGTATTAACTATTGTGATATAATTGATAAAACATTATTTACTTACATTATTTGGATTGTTATCTTCATCTTCATTGCTATATTCACAACTCTCCGACCTTCTTCAGGTGAACCTTTTATTTCGTCGCCGGGGTAGATTGTTCTAGTTCTCTTCCAGATGTCTCAGTTATTTCCCTTTAACCCAACTCCCCAAGCTTTGGTTCACCACTGCTGTAGCCTGTACTTTTACGTCTTGTCACTGGATTTAACCAAAACCTTTATCCACTGAGCCTGTATAGGAAGTCCGGAGTTATTATTATTGAATAATTTTTACCAGATCTAGTATTGCAATTTTTTTTTTTTTTTGTTAATTGCTTTTCTCAAGCACTCCTTATTACTGGTTCCTATATTGTATTCATTTCTATGCTTGGTCGGCTCAGGAAATTTTTGTGGCCTAGCATATGTGCTGATTCCTTAAGTTTTCATATTTTCCAGTGATTTTCCCTCTCTATTATTTCAACCTTATCCCACATGTCTTACTGCATGGGGTGGCGTACAAACAGTCCTTAGTCATATTCTCCTTTATGGGAGGTAGGGGGGGTCTCAATAGGAAGAGGTGTCTGCGAAGTGCTGAACTACTTTTGAAGATTGTCCTGATATTATATATATCACAGATGTATTTTCTCCGATAATCCATTCACATAGGGTAGGTAGAATGAAGATGTATTCTGCATGTTGCTATCCGCTTGTAACCATCAGTTTGTCGGAGCTACTGTCATGTAGTTATGTTGTAGGGTACTGATTATACTGATTTATATGTCTCTGGGTCGCCACATGTTTTTTTACCCGATGTTGTAAGCAGCAGACGATCCCTTTCTTTACATTGTATGGGTAGTGAGATTTGAAGTTGAGGATAACACTCTGAATGATGTAAATAATCATAATATCTCATCTCAGATATATAGACATTAAAACATTCTTTGAATGATTCACGATACAATCTCCCAGTTTCAAAGTCAAGTGCATGACAATGATCTTTCCCATATATCCGAGGTTACCCATGAATTTTTTGAATGTAACAAGTTCAGAGAAGAGAAGATAATGTAATGGCGACCATGAAGTGTTGATCTAAAACCTATGATCAATTGTGAAGATGAGATGATGAAAATGGCAAAGAATATAACGTCAAAGCAGGTCCATGGGAAGCAGTTAATAGCACCCTATCAGAAATTGAACCTGCTGAAGAAAAAAAAATCAAAGGCTTATCATATATGTTTGTTAGTTGCTCACTTGTAAGTGTTGATCAATTGTTGATGATTTTATTACCTTGTTATTGAAGTAAAAGCGATTTTTGCATAATAATTTCAGACTGCAGATTTTATAATAAATCCATTAACTTTAATAAAACAACATAAACATTTCACTCAAGCTTTTTTCTTTTTTATTAAACATCCACAATTGTTCAAAGCAAATTCGAAATATTGAAATTGACACACTTGTGCAAATGAATTGAAACAACGTCTTTTGTTTCGTTTCTTTCACCATACGGTCAGTTTTAGACCCACTGGAGTGACAGGGTGTAATCGAGTTCTATGTTTCTCAGATTAGGTCATTGCAGTGGTGTGCAGTAATATGAATCTATTTTCAGGATGTATGATGAAATTTGTTTGGCCTTGAAAAATATTGAGTCATCCGTGATTGCATCAGATTTTTATCACGCCCAGATACTATTGTCTCGACTGTCGATAAGTTGTCCTACAGCCATTGTCTGCGATAGACTCTAAGGTAGCCTACGTAAATTGTAATGCTGCACGAACACACTGGCAAGCCTTACCAGTGAGCAAATTATAGTACTATAGATTGGCCCGGAAACTGATTTAAATCCAAACGAGAATCTGTGGTCAATCTGCAAAGAACGACTTCGTGGAATGGACATATGAAGTACTAATATGTGCACTGGTTCAAGTTTCATTGGAAAAATGCGAAAATATATAAAATAATGGAATTATTCTTTTTGCTTCAATTAATTTTCACAATGGTTTATGTCATTTCCATAATAACTCTAGACGGACTGAAAATGTCGGTGTTAAGATTTATTGACAACAAATTGACTGCTAACTATTTGTTATCTTGTGCTTGACATTTTCTATTACATCTTCAACTGCGGGCAACAGTAGCGACTTTATTCGAAGCGATACTTTTAATGTGAAAAACAATATTTTGACTTTAATTGAAGCTATGAATCTTTGAAGTTGGTTTATTATAAAGTTGGCGTTTGAAGTCAGATTTTGTCATTGACTTCTTACAATCAACGTGTTAAATTCACTAAGCATTTCCGTTGACAGACTGAAGAAGACCCCGTTTTGTTTAGGCCTTCTGGATGTTGTTGTGGTGACGGTATAAAACTTTGAATGAGACAAATGTACGAGCATTGGGCAAATGCGAGAAGAAATATCAATTCCGTATTGTCGATATTAAGAACAGGAATGAAACGTTGACCCGACAAATGGCAAGTTACGGGATAACGAGCTAGTATCTATCACTCTGATCACCTTCGCCAACCAGACAGTCGGTACCGCCAATTGCGGCATCTTTTACTGCTTTAGCAGTAAATGTCACCAGCCAACTGGTTGGTGACGTAGGGGTGTAGCCAGTTTCATTGGTTTCAACGGCATCGCAGGTTTTGAGTTCTGAGTTGACCTTCTCCAAGCCAACCTGCTTTTCAAATTTAACAATGGAGAAAGTTATATCAGAGTAAAACGACCTCGATCGGGGATTTGAAATATCGAAGGTTATCCACATCAATTGCAGATGTAAGGACGTAGGTTATGATTTCTATTGAATTTTCCTTTTCATTTTCACAGCTATTTGTTATTATATATATATATATATATATATATATATATATATATTTGATTGATAATATTTCTATTTAAAAATTTTTACATTGTGACCCGGAAATTTCTGTTTTGGGTCATCAGTCAATGTTAGGTAATTAGTTACCTCATATTTCCTGATGACGGGACAAATGTAAAATATTATTAAATAAAAATATTATCAAAAAATATTATGCTCTACATTGTATTGAGTACTTTTTTTAAAAAAAAAGTAAATGCTAAAAACTGTGGATTTTAAATCCGCTTTTTCTCTTTATTTATCTGTCTATATTTTTGAGATGAGGTATTATGTACACTATTTACATTATTAGGACTATTGTCCTCATCTTTTTCGCCATATTTATTACAACGTTTCGGCCCTTCAGTATCTGTCTATGTTTCAGAGATGAGATATTATGTACATTATTTACATTATTCCATCTATTGTCCTCATATTTGTCGCCATATTTATTACAACGTTTCGGCTGTTGTTCGCTCCGGCGTTTCTTCAGGTGGTTGAAGTGGAAAAATCAAGCGTGGAGAGAGAAGGGAGATCACCACCCTCTGTAGGATCAGGTTGAGATCATAGACAAATAACACCATTGGAAAATTCGTAAACTTAAGGAATCAGCACATATGCTAGGCCAAAAAAATCTTCTGAGCCGACCAAGCATAGAAATGAATACAATATGGGAACCAGTAACAAGGATTGCCAGAGAAAAGCGATAATAACAAAAAAATTGCAATATGAGCTCTGGTAAAAACATGATTTGATAACAGCAAAAATTGCAATATGAGCACTGGTAAAAATGGTTGCTGAAGACATGAGGTTTATAATACCCAGAAATTCATACACAGATGTCCTCAAGAACTCATGGCACAAAAAGACGTTAGTTAGATCCAGGACCCAAAGAGTGTGAGTTCAATAGCTGGTTAAGAACTTTCAGAGGGAAAATTAACAGGAGATAACTGATAACTGACATCCATTAAACATGGCACGTGGAACTAGAATAGTCTACCCCAGTGAGCGAAATAAAGGGTTCAGTTCGACATTCCAACCACCTGAAGAAGGCCGGAGCGTACAACGGACGAAATGTCCTCATTTTTTGTATATATATATATATATATATATATATATATATATATATATATATATATATATATATATATTATTGGGATTTTCCCAATTATATTGGTAACAAAAAATATTGTGACGCCGGCAAGAAGAAAGGAACACAAACACAGTTGAAAAATGTATGAAAAAACATGTATTTGTAGGAAAACAGAAGTAAATTTTTGTAGGAAAACAGAAGTAAGTTTCTAATTGCAAACAGTCGGTTTGCGGGACTTATCTGCAAAATACGTCCTTATAACAGTTTTATCTTTCCTGTTTGGCTTGGTTGAAGAAAATAGAGTCCTGACTCTTGTGCTTCAGTTGCTGTCGAAATCCTTACACGTGTCCTGATGTTTAGATGACGGAGTGCAGATGGGTAACGTTGTCTCTGAGGTTCCCGACAAGCAAAAGAGGAAGAGCGTTTGTAAAAAACGTTCACGTGGGGATCTGGTGAAAGTCTAAAAGGTAGCCTGTGATTGGTTGTTTTTCATCCAATCACAGGGCACCCAGTTAACGACTCCGTAATAATTTCAATAATATATATATATATATATATATATATATATATATATATAAAATAAAAAGGCTTAAATACTAATATTCCATGGTCATAATTTATTCATCAGTTGTATATATATGTATGTGAGAATATGTATATGTGTGTGTGTGTGTATATATATATATATATATATATATATATATATGTGTGTGTGTGTGTGTGTGTATGTGTGGATATATGTGTATGTGTGTACATGGGTATATATATATGTGTGTATGTGGGTACACGCCTATATGTATGTATGTACGTTTATATGTTATTGTGTATGTGTGTATACGCATGTGTTTTTAACATAAAAATATAGGTCCTTTCTAGATTAAATAATCGTTATATCTATTTTTTATATGTTTGTATTTAATTTGTAATCGATATTAATTTTGTCAAATTTTCTTAATTACACAGCTGCCCTTTCAGTAAACGCCCTTCAGTTTTAGTTTCCCCCGCCCCATCTCTCTCCCCCACCCCTTTTTCTTTTCTTTTCCTCTCCCTCCCTCTTCTTCTGATCCTTAAGATTAGATCGTCTATTGTGTGTGTATGTCACCACGAAATGTATCCTTTCCGGTTACATCTTTAATGTATTAGACATCCGACAACATTCATATTTCTCTCACTTAAACCGTCTTCAACTCACCTCTCTAAAACTTCTCTCTGTTAAGTTTTAATCTCCCACCTTCTCTCGTCTGTTACCCCTCTCTTTAGCTCTAAAATTCGTCCCACACTCTCATACTTACACTCTCTCTAAATTCTATTTTTTATTTCCGGAGTTGTTTTTTTCTGTTTTCTTTTTGAATTTGTAGGTCTGATGAATTGGATCGTATTATATATATATATATATATAAGTGCACATTGAAGTCAACATTTAGACGCAATCGTCAGGCCACGAGTGCTGTTTTTTTTTCTCGGCAATATCGATCGGCATTTGAAATATCGAAGGTTAAACCACATCAAATGCTGATGTAAGTACGTAGTTTAGGTTTTCTATTGAATTTTCCTTCTCACAGCTGTTCGAATCGTTAGAAAAAAACAAGTAACGATAATCAATCCAAATAAATAAATGAAGTAATAAAAAAAAATAAAATCTACTCCCGCCAAAATAATAGTTAAAATAAACTACAGCTGTCAGCCACAAAATTGAATAAATAGCTTTAATTATCTTCCTAAACCAAAACAAAAACAATGAAATAAGCGATATAAACAAATTTGTACTACGTTAATAAAACACCGATTTAAACAAATATAAATAAATAAGTATATAAGATAAGAAGTAAAAATCAAAAAAAAAAAAAATAACAAATAGCAAATAAAAAATAATTTAACTCAAATAAATAAATGAACAAATACACGACTTCCGGTAAAATAACCGCCAAAATAGACTACCCATAATGCACCACTGACCCATATATATAAATAGCTGAGTAAAACAACACTCATGGCCTGACGATTGCGTCTAGCATGAAACAGCCTGTCGCCTCTAAGTGTTGACTTTAATGTTCACTTTTATATTTACACACGCTCTATCTCTGATATTGAGCACTTTATCCCATGAATATAGCACACCTTAAGACTATATTTTTCATTCATTCATTCATATATATATATATATATATATATATATATATATATATATAATTTTATGATTATTTTCTTTTTAAAATTTGATTCCATTGCGGCACAGAAAATTCTCCATGTTTCAAAACTGAAAGTAAATTTATAAATTTAATTCTAAAAATTCAAAATAAAATCCATAGTGTCGTTTCATTGTCAAGCGACGATACGAACAAACTTTTAACTAATAGCCTATACGGTATTTTTATAAATAAATATATTAGAATTTAATTACGAATTAAAAATCAAACATAAAAATGTATGTTTCATCTCTATTCATTATTATTTTATTTTTTTCAAAATTAATTATTACTTAAGGAAAATATTTGACAGTGCCTACAAAAACAGCTATTTCATTTTTTCTTTTTTGATTTAGTAAATTTTTATTGTTCAGAAACTTAATAATGTATATTTTTTCATGTATTCAGAAATGACCTACAAGCTCTAGCTTTTCTTATTAATTCCCATTTTACTGTTAGTGTTTTATTTGTTTCTGTTAAGTGCCAGAAATATTTTGATAGGGACGTTTGATTTCGGTATTCATTATTATTAAAGAACGTTTGATGTTGGCTCCACATTTTTTGAATTAATTTCGTGTGCATCCAATGTAGAATTTAATTATGGAAATATTTAATCCTTGAAATGGTTAAATTATACAGCCGAAAGTGCTCGGAAAAAATATGACATTTGGACAATTTTATATAATTTATCTACTAGGAAGAAAAAATTTAAGATCACAATAAGAAATTATATAAAGACTCAATCAAAGCACTGTCAAAGTAAATGCTCTGTTTGTAATAAACACTATTAACAACTGGAATCGAACCTGTATCCTATACGGAAGTGTCATATAGCCTGACGTGCTTTTATCGATTACGCCACTGAGGAGCGTTCGGTTAGCAGGTTCGATTTTATTGTTGTTAAACTACAATCTTCCATGATTCTCTCTGGTACATTCATATCTGCTCGATGCGTATCCAAATGTAAACAGATGACGTCACACATTATGAAATGGACAAAGTCCGACAATTATTTAAAGACATTTTTATGTTTATGTTCAATTCCTGTCGAAGGACGCATATTTTATATGAAAATTTCTCGGACATTCAGACCGGTAAATGTTATTACTACTGTTTATTATAAACAGAGCATTTACTTAAATATTTTTATCTCTAAAAAAAGAATGTATAAACATAAAAATGTCTTAAAATAATTGCCGGAGTTTTTCCATTTCATAATATCTATCTATCTATCTATCTATCTATCTATATATATATATATATATATATATATATATATATATATACTTTTATGCGCATATCACCTGATCGCGTTATCTATGTGTTACATTTTCCTTATATTTTCAGAAAAGTCTCTATTTTAATACAAGGTTTCAACCGATATATTCCCCGGCTTTCTTGCATTTTCTGAAATTCTGAGATCATTTGTACTCATTAATTCATGTATTTTTCGAATTCTTATTTCCTTATTTTTTGTTTTTAACCCGCTATTTTTAATGTAAGATTCATTTTCAAGGCTTTTTCGTGATTTTTCTTCTTTTTTTTTTTTTTCGCCCAGAATGAAATTAAGCTGATCAGATCAAATATATATCCCTCTTAAACGCAAATTCACGCACTGAGTCACAAAGATTAAATAAGACGCTTTAACAGATACACGCACTGAATCTGAAAGCCTTGCATTTCGAATCTTTTTTATGCACACGCACGCTGGCACGTGTTTGTTTAAGAATATAACTCAGCCCGTCCGGAATGTTAACTATTCGAAAAATTCCAGTCGAATACCTTTCGTTCCTTCCTTCACTTTGAAATCTTTCCCCGCCTTCAACTGATAAGCGAGCGAACGGTGTGTACAGTGTTTAAGATCTCATCATTTCATAATCTCCGACACACGACCCCTTGAAGCGATTTCGTTCTTCCGCTTTTACCCCCCCCCCACCGACGCCCTCTTCACAAGGGAAACGGGCACAGCAGCTCCCTTTGACCCCGATTTTCTTTTTGAGCCGACTCCCAAACCCTCCCCTCGATTTCGCTTCCTTTCGCAGCCATTTTCTCGGTTTAACCGACAAGAAAACTTGTTTCAGCTCTCAAAGGATTAATTATTGATTCGGGAAGAAAAGAATACAACGTGGTCCTCGTTCTACGTACCAGTTGAAAGCGGGGGTAGAAAAAAAATGCGTATGAATGCGTGTAAAAAAATGAAGTCATATGCAAGCACGCATACACGCACACATATACAGGGTGTCCATAAAGTTCGTGTGCACTTTAAAAAATTATAACTTTATTTGTATTTTCGATAGAAATAATCTGTAAAAAATGTTATAAAGTTTAATGTACCTAGTTTTAAGTATAGCTAAAATAACTAATGTGATTTCAGGCATTACTGTAAATCAGTTGGCAAATGTTTTCCGTGAACTGCAAAATCGTATTACCCTTTGTATTGCTGATGATGGCGGATATTTGGAAACTTAAATAAAATTTCAATAAAACCTTAAAAAATATAGATTTACTTCTTTCTAATCCTTTTTACAAATTATTTCTATCGCAAATACAAAGAGAGTTATAAATTTTTTAAAGTGCACACGAACTTTATGGACACTCTGTATATTTACAAACAGAAGTGAAGTATTTCACGCAAGAAAGAGGGAATTTTTAGGGAAAATAATCAACATTACATCATCAACAATGTGGGATATTGTCATGTTGTGGGGGAGTCAGTTTTTTGTTATATATATAAGCGTCTGTTTTCATTTTTCAATATTCCTTTCCTGCCATTCCTGATTTTCCATTTTCGCGGATGACAATGTACCCAACAGAAGACTAGTTTCTTTTTCTTTGATTTTATGCCCCCAAATGTGCGAAAGTAACCTTTCACTTTTGGTCACAGATGATTAATATAATCATTAACAAAGAATAATTGCCACTCTTTCGATTGGTTTAAAGATAACCCCGACTGCATTCCCGAGTAGAGGGCTTATCTTGAAGGGTACGCTCAAAAATGGATCAGACTACTTACTGTAGCCATATCTAGCTTTTTGACTGTTAAGCAAATCAAACCTATGTCTACGTCTCTCTTGTTTATCAAAAGAACAGAATTTCAAAGAAAGCAATTTTTACAAAATTTAAAGATAAATACAACATACCGTAAAACTATATTTTTATCTTACATAAACTTTCGGTCGGTCAAGATGGATTCAGATGTTTACTAGAATTCTTCTTCTTCTTCTTCTTCTTCTTCTTCTTCTTCTTCTTTATTTCGATTCGCATTATTTTTTCCGTCTCGGATGCTATCTGAATTTTACCAAAAATAAAATAATTTCCATGCCTGAAGATGACTGAATGTACAGTCGAAAGTACTCGCGTATTTAAGAAAGACCTTATACAGCTTATAATTTAAAAAAAAAAACAAGGATCATAATATTCATCGAGTGGTTAGTAGGGTAGTGCATCTTTAAAATTTTGTTAGCGAAGGGATTTCGCCATTTTATATCATTAACTTTACTAATTTACTTTTTGTATGAATGATTCATTGTAATATATATATATATATATATATATATATATATATATATATATATATATATACAGAGAGAGGGAGAGAGACAGACAGAGAGACAGACAGAGAGAGACAGAGAGAGACAGAGAGAGGGAAACAAATATTCGTACATTCGTGTGTAATTTATTGTATTTCCAACTAATGAATAAACCTACTTTTCATATAATTAACTGTACACAGATGCATAATAACTAAATATGCATAGAAAACAGAAAATTTGATTTAACAGAAATAAATCCCATTCATCCATTTTAATGGGTGAAAAAAGTATTCGTACAATACAAAAAAGAATACACGATCTTCATTTAATACTTTGTAGAATCGCTATTATTCACTTCTACAACAAACATGTAGTTCTCAAATAATGATTTGTAAATTTAATTTGTATTTTGTTCCATTCTTCATCGCATATATATATATATATATATATATATATATGTAATGTTAGTGGTCAATATATATATATATATATATATATATATATAATATTATTCGCAGACAGTATTGTTTCTCTTTATCACAGCTCCTCAGTGCGACTAGACAACCGAATGTCTCAAGCCCGGATCAAAATCCAACCGATTTTGTGTCAGTCTGAGCTTCAACCACTAAGCCATCTACACTCGACAGAACGAATCTTTCAATGATAATGTTATTAAGCTTATCAGACAATATGAAAGGAACTTACTTCAAATAAATAAATAAAAACTTGTCTATATTATTTATATTATATAATATATATATATATATATATATATATATATATATATATATATATATATCGTTCGTTCTCAGGACATGCATGATTATGTCGCTCCACAACTTACTATCTTCGGAGTATAGCTCTTAGCAGATTGTGTTTTTAATTTCCGCAAAATCCCTTTTGCTCCACACCATATACACAAGCATCTTTTGTTGATTACTCACTCTATCCCTCTGACATTCTTGCCCTCAATATGTCATGTGAGTGTCAGTTTCTCTAAGACTTCTTTCTTCATTATGTGTTCCAGAAATTTCAAGTGCTTCTTTCATATTCTAAGTATTTTCTATAAAGCTTTCTTGTTGCTTACATCTTCTGCCATGGTATTCTCAACTTCCTTCAGCCGAACTACATGTCTGTTGCCTCAAGCGTCTTGTGTAGAAATTACCCAGCATTTATTGCCATATAGGATGACAGAAATTGTATAGCAGTTCAATACGCTTTTCTTTGTTTAAAAGGAAATTTTCCTGTTTTTCATACTATATTTTGCTTTTTGAAGGCCTATTTTACTGCATTGGTCCGTTATTTTATTTAATTTTTTAATAATCATTACACACCAAGCAAATGAATAAGAGTCCCATGGCTGCAAGGGGTTATTGAGAGTGAAAGAAATCGAGACGGCAATAAAAGAACAGTATTCGAGGCGACAGAAGATGGTGGTTAACGTTGCATTTAAATTTTTGAAGATCATAATTGACAAGAAAGCAGGAAGTTTGAAGAGAGTTCCACAATTGAGAAGTGCGAGAGAAGAAACTATTTACGTAGAACTTACACCTTTGTGATTTTTAATTATAACAACCTCTTTAGTTTTCTTTCCTTCGACATACGGTCAGTTTTAGGCGAACTGGAGTGACAAGGACTAATCAATTTGTATTTTTTCCCCGGATTAGTTCATTTGCAGCGATGTGCAGTAATATGAATCTGTTTTCGGGGTGTATGATGAAGTTTGTTTGGCTTTGAAAAATATTGTGTCATCCGTGATTGTATCAGATTTTCATCACGCCCAGACGCTATTGTTTCAACTGTCTATTAGTTGTCCTATGGTCATTGCATGCGATGGACGTTACTCCAAGGAAGCGTATGAAAATTGTAACGCTGCACAAACACACTGACAAGCCTTACCAGTGAGCAAATCAACGTCCTATAGACTGACACGGCAACTCTCCTGAGGGCGTAGTATAATTTTGGATAATTATGTTCGTTATGTGTGTGAATTTTGGGGATGGGTAGTTACCAGTATTTACGTCACTGCCATGCGGACTAATATCCTCATCAATGATGATGCTATCATTATAATTTCAGTCGTTGTGCCTTTTATCAGGTGTTTGTCGAGCTGCATAAACTTCAGCCTGAGCCCAAACTCGTCTTGTGCATTCAAGCGCTAGTTTGTGAATTTAGTGATATACCAATTGTGAGTTCAATCCCAGGGCCGGGCAGTGCAGAATTCTACCTCAGTTGAAACGAGGCGAACAATAACTAAGAAGTACTACATAACACCTGAACGAGGCAATCCCTAGACAAAGACAGCGGGACCGAGATTGTTAGGAGGAAAGGTGTTAATGAGCGTGAAAAAACCCCGAGAGGACAATAAAAGAAGAGAGTTCAAAAAAGACAGAAGATGACGGTTAACATTGCATTTGAAATTTTGAAGTGCATAATTGACAAGAAAGCAGGAAGTCTGAAGAAAGTTGCACAAGTGAGAAGTGCGAGAGAAAGAACTATTAACATAGAACTTGCAACTAATAATTTCAACAACACGATTATCAGATCTTGCTGCCTCTCTAGTACTACGCTTAAACTCGTCGATGTGCCAACAAGGAAATCTGATCGGAGTAGTTACCATAAAAATATTTACAGGAAAGATGAAGGGTAGGCACGTTATTGCGGCAAGAAAGTGGCTGAAGCTGCGATGACTGGTCATGATTTTGTCAAGAATCTCTATACACACAGTAGAATCACCAGACCAGATGTAATGCACGGGTAAAGCGTTGACTTATAAAATCCAAGATAGATTCTGTCGACACATTGAACCAATTTTCTTAGCAGCAAAGTACGTGCAATTTAAAAAACAATCAAGTTCACCCCAAGCAAGACAATAAAGCCACTAAGACGCAAGTGGTTACCAGTTGTGGAAGAATTAAAAAACAGAAACATTACTAAGGAGCGAGTACAGAAGAATAATCAGGAGGACAGTCGATAGCATTGCAGTTAAATTTTTGTAGAATAAAGTCGGCTGCAAAGGATGTAGAGTTCCACAAGAGAGTTGTGCGAGAAAATAAACTGTTAGCATAGAACTTACGGTTACATCTAGCCAACTCAACTGTATGTCGATGAGACCACATCGCTTGTTTAGTACTGCGGTTATACCAATAAAGACGAGGAACGATAGGAAAGAGCTCATCCGAACAATTACCATGAAATATTTATAGAAAATCCTCAGGGAGGCAAGTTTACGGAGGTGGGAAATTGACTGAAGCCGAACCGCCAAATCAGCACTGATAATATTGCTGATTCCTCTTTGGATTTTATCAAGGAGCTCAAGGTAAATAGCAGCGTCACCGGACCACATGTGACAGAAATATTCAAAGTCTTATACAAATGTAAGATAGATTATAGAGAAAAAATATCTAACACAACTCAGTGAACTTATCAGCAGACCTAACAATTAATTCAAAAATAATCTTTCCACTTCATGTCAGCCAAGAACGTTAGCTCAAGAAGGCGCAAATAGATTTAGTCTTCGATGCGTTAAAATTAAGCCATCATTTCCTCAATTTAACAACACACTGAGGGTCGTCTTCGACATCAGGCTCCAATTTGACCTTACCTAGCTGATCGGACTTACTATCGAGACAGGAGTAAATGTTTGTGTCATCAGCATAGATAACAAGTTTAATGCTGATGCCATCGAGGAGGTGATTAATGAAAGTTAAAAACAAAGTAGGGCTAAGGATAGACTCCTGGGGGGCACCAGAATTAGAACTCTGGAAGTGTCGCCGTTCAGAATAACTTTCATTTTACGATTTGATAAGAATTGATCAGTTCAAAAATTTGTCCGGAAAAATCTTAAATTTTCAATTTGCGAAAAAGGTTCATACAACGTCAACCAGTAAAGCTCTATCTTGAGTGACTCTTGGGCCTTGTATTGGGTGAACACTATTATGAAGAAAATAGGTAATGTTAAACCAGCAAGGAAAAAATAATTGTCGAAATTATTCGCAGAATTTAAAAAAAAATATCTGATAATAAACCTGTGAGTTGTGCATTTTTTCTGCCTGGATCAAACCGCTTGCATATGGATAGAAAATGAACTCAGTAAATGTACAAAAAAAGACAAAGGTGTGTCTTCTCACCGGGTATAATATCTCAATCTATACAGCGAGGCGGTTCTGAGAGAATTAGAAGTCCTACCAGGATTTATTACAGGCGGTCATAATCTGAAAGACATAAGTATGCTGATGTTACAATATTGGCAGCAAACACAGAATGGAAACTGCAAGAATTCCTACAGAAGGTAGAGGAGGAAAGCGATGTGACGTCGTCCCCTGGTCGCAGCGCCAACTGTGACGTCCTATCCTGGTCTACCACGGCACCAACTGTGACGTCCTCGCCGCGGCGCCAGCTGTTCGCTCCTCGTTGCTCCGTTCGGGTGTCGCCGCTCCAAACGTGACGTCCGCCTGTCGCGTCAGTCGTGTTGTCTCGTCCTGTGACCACCAACCGGCTTGGTATCGGTCGCGGCACCCAAATGTGACGTTCTAACCTTTTGGTGATTCGGGTGGGAATCTGGTTAGATTTGATATCAGCCTCGTCGTTCCCAACTCGCTTCCAACGCCTGGTTACCAAGGTAACTGCATTGATCTCCAGTCTGCCTACCCACGTTGTGAATTGATCTTAGGCAGACGAGATCAATCAGTAGTTGGGGCCGTAATGCAAATCGGGTTCAACGGGGGTGACACCACACAAATATGCATAAAAGAAAAGAAAATGAAAACTCAAAAGTTCAAGGTATCAAAGAAAAAGGTAACAAACTTTATGTCTAGTTGTTCGATACATAGGACTGCATCTATCTCCCGACCCGTTCTATGGATTGTGACACGTCGTTTTCCGTTAGGCGAGTTTTAACGCTTCAAGTTGTTTGCTCTCTAAGAAATTGGTTTTTCGGTGCGTCTTCGGACGAAAGTCGAAAAAAAAAACTTATTTTGGTGGTCTGGATCTAAGTCGCTCTTCAAAATAATTGTTCTTGGGTTGAAGAGGAGGCCGAATGTGCGTGAATCTTGGTCAGCGATCTGCGAGGCGGAAGTCTCTCGTACCGAACTGGAACTCAACTCTGCTGAACTCAAACTCGAACTCAACTCGAACTGAACTGATTTCTACTTGCTGCGTGTTCGCTTATATGGACGCCGACCAAAACCGGGGTGGGTTTGTCGGCGTCCGGGGTTCCTCGATAATTCTAATTACATATCCACCTCTCCTGTTAGGAATTTCCACTTTTTTCCATTTTTTTGGGAGCCTTTCCTTACTCCCACCTTCTCATCATACTTCAGAGGGGCGTGAACCGCCCTCCCCACTTCTTCGTAGCAGCTTCTCATACCTATACTCTGGATGGGCGGCGACAGCCTCCTTCGTGCGTCACGTGATTACCACTCGACCAATGATGTCTTAGTCGGGCGTGGACGAATCCGCGGCTTTGTTTCAGGAAAAAAAATATCTTGCTTAACTAAAAAAAAATAATCTTTTCTTTTCTTTTTCTTCCTCTTAATCGCAGTTATCATTTTCTCTAGCCGCAAACAGGGCAATATGAACAATGGCGGTCATAACTCTTGTTCTACACGTGGACTTCGTCAGTCATTTTATCGCTAATTATCCGAATGGGTGGTCTTTTTAACACGGCCAAACGTCGCCTCGAAAAGAACATTTCTAAGTTCCCATTCATTCTTTTTCGGGACACATTTCTGATAACATAATTTTATTATCGGAGGCTAAAGATGTTCCGTCGAAAGAAATCGGTCAGTGGACACGTCTTGTGCGGCTTTTAATTTTTCATATCTATCCAAAGCACTTTTAGTCCACCTGTTTTCCGTCACTTATCGAAATAACATTTTCATTTGGATTTTTCTTTGGCCAGTCGGCCAGCAGTTTGTTTACGTATCCCTAGATAACACAGCCGTCGCCAAAACACACCCGATTCCTTTATCCACTCAGAATTTCCCTGTCATTGTAATGACACTCTTTCGCCATTTGTTACTTATCAAAATATCCTTTACCCATTGTCTCTTAGCCGTGGTGTTCTGCTTATCATCCACGCTTTGGGTCTTAGCTCTCTTTTTTGCTTCTTTCTTTTCTTTTTCTGCCTTGATAAATGGTGCCATAGCGAGAAGATAGAATTAAACATCAGTTGTAAGAAGACAGAATGTATGATTGTTAGCGGAAGAAACAACCCAGCATGAAAATTACAAATTGGAGAAACCAAAATCAAGCAAGTACAAAAAAGAAGTTCAACCCAAGCAAGGAGGTAAAGCCACTAAGACACAAGGGGGTTACTGGGTGTAGAAGAATTAGAAAACAGAAGCATTACTAAGTAGCGAATTTAGAAAAATAGTAATCATGATAACAGTAGATAGCGATTGATATTACATTTAAATTTGTGAAGATTAAAGTCGGAATTATCTATGTTGGTAAAAACAAACATTTAATACTGTCGCGATAGTAAGTACTATCAACTCGATAAGGACAACTTAGAGCTGATGCCATTGGGAAGATTATTAATGAAAATTAAAAACAGAGTAGAAGCAAAGATAGAGCCTTGGGGGTGGGGGCACCAGAATTAGCACGAAAGGATAACTTTCATTTCATGATTTGACAAGAAAGACTTGATCAGTTCAAAAATTTATCCGGAGAAACATTAACTTTTCAATTTGTGAAAAAAGCCTGTCAAAAGCTTTCGAGATGTTCAAAGCTACAGCTCAAGCTTCACCGTTCGTATCTACAGCAAAATAACCTGGCAGAACTTCGGAGTGTTTTTATTATGGACACCCTGTAAGAAAATAGATAATTTTGATGGATTAATTCAGTTACGTTATGAGGTTAATTTTAATGTTTGCCATGTCGTGATACCGAAGAACTGGAAAAAAAAAGAACTGAAAGGGCGAGATAAGTAAACGTCTATTAAAAGTTCTAAGGAATTATTTACCATCGAGAAGGGAACTAAACGCGTCCATTATCGTAAAGGACACTTTGGTGGAGGCGGTGTACAAGGGAAAGCCACAGTCACGGTCGAATAATTTAGCGACTGGGAAATTTTGTAATTATTATTGGCATCTCGTGTTGCGCATGCACAGGTCGAGTTTACTTGGAATCTAGTTGCCTGCACAGGAGTGCATTGATCTGGAACACTTCCAGAGTTGCTTAAGTCTTGTAGACAATATGGCAGCGCAGCGTTTATCTATCTATCTATCTATCTATCTATCTATCTATCCCAATCTGCTCGAATTATTTTTTTAATCATCTCCCACAAAGCAGGGTGATAATGCCACTAGCGGATAGGGGCGGTTACAGAGAGTGACAGGGAATGAGTAGAACTTAGTGAAGAGATGTGAGAAAAGAACAATAAAGCAACGGGTTTCAGAAAGACAGAAGATAGTGAATGACGTTGCATTTAAACTCTTGAAGATTGTAGGTGAAATTGTAGCAAGTAATCGGATGGGAGCTCTGCAGTGAGAAGTGCTAGAAAAAGAAAGCCTCAGAATAGAACTGGCGGTTACATCTAGTTAGTTTAACAGTAAAAGATATCTAGTTATATCTATCTAAATTCTATTGATTTCTATTTTCTGCTCTTCATATATATCTATCTACAACTTTTCATATCTATCTATCTATCTATCTATCTATCTATCTATCTATCTATCTCAGTCTGTTCATATCTATCTATCTACATTGGCCTAAGAAAAGTTTTTAGCCAGGAGAAATAAACTACATCCAATTTTAAAATTTAATTACGTAATCCCTATTCTACATAAACAAACAGTCCTTCATTTGCTTGTTTCAGTGCTCATATTCGATTTATCATGGATTTGATCAAGTTACCAACAATCGTCTGAGCCATATTTTGCCACTCCTTTAGCAATGTTTCGTTAAGGTTTGCCACTGACGTGATTTTGGCTGCACGCTCTCGAAGTTTTCGGGCAAGGTGCTCCCAAACGTGCTCTATTGGATTCATGTCAGGATTTTGGACTACCCATGTGAGTGACTTGATTCCTTGCGATTCCTTCCAGGCCTCTGCTACTTTGCGCATATGACATAGCGCTCCATCTTCTTGAAAAGGGTAAACATTCCTGTCAATGAGATTGGTTTCAAATAGTGGGAGTAGTCCTTTCAACCGCTCGTCAACAAGAATCAGCTCAGGTTTACCTCCAAACCATACATCGCCCCACGCCATTACTCCAATCCCTCCATGTTTTACGGTCTTCTGAAGAAATTCAGCGTTCCAAGTTTCATTCTGATTTCTCCTAACTTAAACCAATCTCGAATTAGAATAGTGGCAGAATTTACTTTCATCTGACCAAAATACAGACTGCCAAAATTCATAATCTTTGCTCTCGAATTCTCTCGCTCAGTCCATACGAAGGTTCCTGTTAACCTCAGAAATCAAGGCCTTCTTTCTTGCAACTCTTCTTTGATAGTCCAACCCTTTCTATGCTGACGCTCTCTCTATGGTTTCTGATGACTTCGCTATTCAGGGGCCTTTTCATTCGTTCAAACATGATACTTGGTCTTCCTGAACATTGTTCTATACGACAATGACCTTCTTCAGTAATTTCTTGAAAATATTACTAACCGTTGGATGATTAACCTAAAATAACCTAGTAATTTCTGTATTTGACTTGCCACACTGATGCCATCTTATTATTTGCCCTCGTTGAAATTCACTAATTTCCTTACTTCCACAAACATTTCATTGCAAAATATAAGTCATCTATTGTTCATAGATGAGAGTAGCTTGATACTAACACGGTATTGTCTGAAAAAAGGAAGAGACGTTATTAAACAAGCCAAAATTGGTGTAATCAGCGGTGGCTAAAAACTGTTCAAAGCCCACTCTCTCTCTCTCTATCTATCTATCTATCTATCTCATATCTATTATATATATATATATATATATATATATATATATATATATATATATATATATATATATATATATCAGTCTATTTATCTCTCTCTCTATGTATATATATATATACAGTCTGTTCATTCATATCTATCTATCTATCTATCTATCTATCTATCTATCTATCTCTATATATAGATATGAACAGAGTATATATATATATATATATATATATATATATATATATATATATATATATATATCGGGCTGTTTCTATCTATCTATCTATCTATCTATCTATCTATCTATCTGTCCATCTATCTAGCGGATATATATATATATATATATATATATATCAGTCTGATCATATCTATCTATCTATCTATCTATCTATCTATCTCAGTCTGTTCATATCTATCTATCTATCTATCTATCTATCTATCTATCTATCTTAGTCTGTTCATATCTATCTATCTATCTATCTCGTTCGATTTACATTGACTTCTGTACACAACTGTTCGAATGACCCATTCTCTGCTCTTTTCCTATGACTGTATTGATTCCAGTCTGATTAAAACTATCAACCTATCTGTCTGGCATCAATCGATTTATCGATTGTGTCGATTGCCTTTGGAAATAAACACAACCAGCCAAACCTGCGCTTTGATTCAGGCGATTACTTTCCTTGTATGAAATAGATTTTCTCTTTATGTTGATTTCGTATAGTAATAAACAACTTTTACACTTGTTGCTCATCTGATCTTTCCTTCACGGAAGTTAATTCCTGATAATCAGCCTTACTAACCACACACTTCAAAAACAATTATCCCTCGACTTTTTGAGTGCGTTAGAATTGCTCATCTGGATTTAAGCCAGCATTTGAATAGTAGTAAATCATATTTACCCAACATGTTGTTCTTTTAAACCTGATGCTCAACTGGAAAACGGTAAATATAGAAAAGACACTTCTGATTTCAAACTTGTTGAACAACAGAGATACGAAACAAGCGTATATAAGAAATCTATATTTTCAAAGACATGGAAAAATAAATTAAAACTCTGTTATATTTTTGGATTTTTATACTAGAATTCATCCAATAAACGGCTCGGAACTGACAATTTTTTTCACTGGTGCCCCAGATCCATGAATTTAAGCGTGCTACTAGGTTGGCATCACGGTCCCACCGTTTTACTGTCGAAACAGGTAAATATAACTGCCTCTTCTACTGCAACAGATTCTACTTTCGCACTTCTCAACAGTGGAACTCCCTTCCTCTTACTTGCTTCCTTCAAAACATTAAATGTAATGTCAATCGTCATCTTCTGATGGCGTGGACTTCTTCCCCGTTCTTCTCTTTATTCCTTCCTCAAACACCCATCTTTGCTCTTACTTTTGACTCTCTTTAGCACTTTGCATGCTTGTAGCACTCCTGCCTTGATTGGGGCGAAATGCTTATATATATATATATATATATATATATATATATATATATATATATATATAATCCATTACATTCACTTGGGAAAGGTGTGAATCCTCTTTTTCTCCCTTCAGCTATGGGTAAATAGCAGGACAGACTGGGTTCTATAGCCTTGGATGGCAACTGGTCTAGGAGAAGGACAACTCTGAGTTCAAAACCCGTGGAGAGTCGTTTGGGGACCTTGTGGCACATACTCAGCTCTTCAAAAAGTGTGGTTGTTCCTGCACGAAACCTTCACCACTATAATCAAAGCTCATGTGCTGTTCTCGGTCTGTCGGTTTCCTAGGAACGGATCTGCTTGACCCTCATATGTCGAATTCGACGGGAGAGTCGAGTAGATATATATAAATATTTCATTATATATATATATATATATATATATATATATATATATATATATATGCACATTATTCGGACTATTGTCCTCATCTTTCTCGCCATATTTTTACAGCGGTTGGGCCGTTGTACGCTCCGGTCTTCTTCAGGTGCTTGGAATGTCGAACTGAACCTTTATTTCGCTCACTGGTCTAGACTGTTTTAGCGGGAAAAATTCACGCAATATAGGTAGAGGTATATGAATGAAAGATGTGGTAGGAAATAAAATTTATTAGAAAAAGAGGATAGGTGATGATTAAATCTTGACTTAAAGATTAAATTATACACGGAAGCATTCATGTAGGAGTCTGTTCCATATAGTGGCAGTTGTTGGGGAAAAATGCTGTCTCTGTGGAACTTTCTTCTTACATTCGTAACACGGAAGAAATGAAGATGATTCAACACTGTGGATGAGGCATGGTGTGCTCTAGCTGTAAAGGTCACTAAAGAATGGAGCTTATCTGTACAATTTTGAACTTGATAAATATTATAAAAATATTTTGCATAATATTAGAGATAATATTTGGTGCTTACTTGAAGAGGTTAAGATTGCAGTATTCAGGGAAGCATACACAGGGGAGTCTGTTCCATAAAAATAAATGTTCAGCTTAAATTCGGAAATGGAGGAAATGAGGGTGACTCTACTCCGTGGAAGTAGTCTGAACTGGTGGAACACGTTCAAGGCTGGAAAGTGAAGACTGTGTAGCTTTAGGCCAGATATGGCAGTAATTCTTCCTTTTTGCTATAATCTGACTCTTGTAAAGATAAAGTATAGCAATTGTGATCTATATATAATATATTTATATATTTTATTACATATTTTCATTATATTTATAATTTATTTATTGTCATCCACAGACAGACTGCATGTGGTTTCATCAGTGTAGCTAGACGTCCGGTTGCCTCTAGCTAGGATCGAAACCCTGCTGAATTGTCGTAACTCACAGATTTTACCCGTAAGCCGTTGGTGCCCGGCAGGGAAGAAGGTGAATTTAAGATTATTTATTTTTCGATAAACACACAGTGACTGAGAGAACTCGATTCACTTTACGGAAGAGTCTTGCATTATTAGCCGTAATAGTCACTGTTTACAAACCCACACTTCCTCCCCAGAGAGCTCAACCGAAATAATTTTTTCAGGAGCATGTATATTGTCATCCACAGACAGACTCTTTCTCTGTATAACAGCTCATCAGTGTGGCTAGACGTCCGGTTGCCTGTAGCTAAGATCGAAACCCAGCTGATGTGGCGTCACTCGGAGATTCTTCCCCTAAGCCGTTAGCAGAGATGAAGGTGAATTTTAGCGTATTTATTTTTAAATAAACACACAGTGACTGAGAGAACACTATTCGCTTTACCGAAGAGTCTTGCATTATTAGCAGTAATAGTCATTCCATATTCAACATTCTAAAGAATTCATGTAAATCTGTCGGAATCGCTATATGATTTTTTAATATTTACTTTTTCCGGCATCGAATTTATTAGAACTGCTCTCTTATCTTCTGGAACATCTGGCGTTGAAATTTTCGAGTGAATATTTTCTGGATATCCTATTTATTTTGTGACCAAAAATAGCTCTACAATATTCCCTAAGATTCATTTTAGGGGACCCATTTGACCACGAGAATCGCTTAAGATCTTTTTTGGAACTACTATTCTGAAGCAATTTTTTCTATTGTGTACAGAACTACTTTTGACAATGGAGTGCTATTTTTATCCAAATAACCGTTAAGAAATACTGTGAGAATTGATACGTATTTTTCTGAACTGATATCTCCAATAAACCCCAGGAGCTTTGAATGAGCAATTCTTCAAATTCCTCCTCAGTGCCTGCAGCGGTTCAAACAAAAATACTTGATTAAGAACTTTCGATCAATACTCATTCGCCGTTGAGTGAATAAGGACTTATATGAAAAATGATAGAGTGCCAAAATTATAAATCTACCGTTCGTTCGTACATTGAATATTGCGACATCGGATCTGTTGCTCTTGCTGTATATCTTTAGGTCCTTGACAAAATCCAAAGAAGGGTCCGCAATGTTATCAGTCCTTGCCTGGCATCTTGTTTTCAGTCATTTTCTCACCGCCGTAAGGTGGCTTCCCTGTGTCCGTCTAGAAATATTTTCATAGCAATTGTTTAAAGGAGCCTTCCTCCCCGGTATCTCGATACATGAATTTAAGCTTACTGCGAGAGTGGCAAATAGGCCTCATCATTGTGGTGTTGAAATAGCTAGATGTAATCGCAAGAGTTTCTTTTGCCGCACTCCTTGCCTGTGAACATCTCTTCCGGTTTCTTGCTTCCTGTCATCTACGATATTCAGAGATTTAAGTGTATCATCAATCGCAATCTTTTACCTTAATCAAAACTGATTTTTTTTATTGTCTTATCTCCTCACTAAACTCTTCTTATTCTATTTCCCTAGTGTCTTGCTTGGATGGAAATCATTTTCGCACGGCTCTAAAGTGGTTTCCCTGTGTGTTTTTTTTTGTATAAATACTTTCATCGCAAGTGTTTTAATCAGCTCTCCTTCTTTGTCGCATGAAATTAAGCGTTTTATTAGATTGGAATCTACTCATCGTCTTAGTGTTGAACTAGCTAGATGCAACCGTAAGTTCTATTCTAATAATTTTTTTCTCTGACTTTTTGCTTGTGGAAATCTCTTCCCTTTTGTTTTTGCTTCCCTGTCACCTACGATCTTCAAAAATGTTAATCCGTCATTAATCCACATCTTTTATCTTCCCTAAATTATGTCCTTTTATTGTCCTTTCTCGTCTAACGTTTTTCGGAAGCAATTATAATAACGAATGTAACATTCTAGCTAACCGTTTCTTCCATATCATAGCAGGTGATGAAAAGTCGGCTGCATACAACAATGTTTATCGGGAAAAAAATGACAAGGATAAATCTCCACAGCCGACACCAAAAGCTGAGATCCACAGACGAATGATAGTCATGTGCTGATGGTGTGAACGTCATGTCCTTTCACTCACAGTAACCCCTTGCGTCTTAGTGGCATTATCGGCTTGCTTGGGGTGAAATGATTCAAACAAAATTTAAGAAGACCCCTGGAAGATAATTCAGCAGAAGATACGTCATATATAAAACAATATAAAAATACTAGTCTGAGAAATACATGAAATCATCATTTATTACAAACGAACTCGGATGTTGTTAATTTGTTTCTTCCATTCTTCTCTACCCCTTGCTGACCTTCACAAAGAAATAAAAACAAAACTCAGCTCTTCAAACAAGTTTGACTTTTATTTGATTCTTTATTTGTTCAAGATTCCTTAGCATTGATACTTTAAGCATCGGTTAATTAGTTCTTCGGCCTTCTTGAATGCCATATCTGTACGCTTCCTCTCCGTCTTTACGCTTTTCCCTCTTTGGTGTCGCTTGTGGAGATTTATTATTGTCAATCTGTTGCGTTGAACATTGTTGTAAGCAACCAATTATTCATCATTTGTCATGATATATGAGTTCACTCGACATCTCTCTCAAAAAATGGACATAAACGTTGGCATTCATTATGAAAAGAAAAAATGGAGTCAAAAATAGTTTCGTTTATTGTTCATCAATCTTATCTTTCAGAAAACAATTTATCCCGTTATATTTTCTCCATTATTTGCAAGGATTTGTTGCTATTTTCAGCCGCTTTGAGCTTTTGAATAAAATCCCGTAGGTTATGATACGGAAAAGTCGAAAGAAATAAGAATCGTTTGCTGCAAGGTCAGGTAAATATGGCGCATGACGTAGAGTAGACAATCGAATTCCTTGCGTTTTCTGGGAGAACAATAATTTTCCTATTAACAAGTACGGAGCGTTTTACGACCAAACGTTTATAGACACATTGTTGCTGCTGGATGTATAAATACGCATTTAGGACTTCATTCCGCTTTAAGAAATATAAATAGATGGCCATCCCACCATCAGCACATGACTATCATTCGTATGTGGATCTCAGCTTTTGGTGTTGGCTGTGGAGATTTATCATTGTCAATTTTTTGCGATAAACATTGTTGTATGCAGCCGACTTTTCATCACCTGCTATGATATGGAAGGAACGGTGAAATTATTCATGACTAAGTTTAATAATTTAAGGTTTCTACATTAATATTGTTATCGAAATAATAAAGGTAAACACGTGTGACGAATTATTCTCCACCCTTCAACATCTCTCCCACGGGCGGGATATGGCAATCCTCTCGCTACGTTACCGACACTTCCATAGAAAGTGCTCGGACGAACCACGTTCTCTGATCCCGCTGAGTCAAACCTTCACAGCAAGAACACGACATGTCGTTTACATAATAGCAAACAACGCATATTTCTTCCGTATTCCATCGGTGCGAAGCTTCTTCCCGCAAACCACTGCTCTGGGGAACTGACTCCCAAGAGGATGTTTTCCCAATCACTAGAATCTTAAGTTCCACTCGAGTAGCTTTTTCCTGCAATCCACTTCCCTGGGGAACTGACTGTCAACAGGATGTTTCCCTGATCACTACAATCTTAACCTCTTCAAGGCTGGGGTTAACCGATTTCTTCTACTCCTATACACAGAAATGACTTCTATACGTAACGCTCTACTTCGAGTGGGCCCGAGCCTTGTAAAAGGGAAGCATCACTTTAAAAATGTCATAGAGATTCAATTCAAATCTCACCATCCATACAGCATAAAGAAAGGTATCGGCCGCTGCTTACAACACCGAGCAAAAGTCATAAATGGCGACCCGGAGACATTAGATAAAGAATTGGTCAGTGTAAGTAGTACCATACAACGTAACAACAACCCTGGATACCTGGCAACAGCCCCCCAAAACTGGGATAGGCGGGTACAAGAGGAGGACAACAACACCCAGAAAAAAGTCTGCCTGCCTTATGTGAAAGGGTTATCAGAGAAAATACAAAGGATCTGCGGATAATATGACAGAAGGACTACCTCCAAAAGCTGGGCGACATTTCGCAGATATCTCTCCTGAGTAAGACCCCCCCCATAGAGGAGAGCATGACTAAAGGCTGTGTGTACGCTATCCCGTGCAGCTGCGGAAAGGAATATAAAGGAGAGACAGGCCGCCCCCTTAAGGTAAGGTTTCAAGAACACCAGAAAGCTGTAATGAGGGGAACTGGAAAAATCAGGCATGGCTGACCACATATAGAGAGAAAAGGGAGATCACCGCTCTCTGTGGGATCAGGTTGAGATCATAGACAAATAACACCATTGGAAAATTCGTAAACTTAAGGAATAAGCACATATGCTAGGCCACAAAAATCTCCTGAGCCGACCAAATATAGAAATGAATACATTATGGGAACCAGTAATAAGGATTGCTAGAGAAAAGCGATAACAATGGCAAAAATTGCAATATGGGCACGGGTAAAAAATGTTACTGAAGACCTTAGGTTTATAATATCCAGAACTTCATACACAAATGTCCTCAAGGTCTCATGGAACAGTGGATAAAAGCATTGGTTAGATCCAATAACAGGACCCAAAGAGTGTGATTTCAATATCCGGTTAAGACAGTGGAGAAATTAGAGGGGGGAATTAACAGGAGATAACTGATAACTGACATCCATTAAACATGGTACGTGGGACTAGACTAGTACAGTGTACTACAGTGAGATAAAAGGGTTCAGTTCGATATTCCAACCACCTGAAGAAAGCCGGAACGTTGTAATAAATATGGCGAGAAAGATAAAAACAATAGTCCGAATAATATAAAAAGTGATAACAAAGGAAGATGTGGAGAGCCGTGATTGCTTATATAATAAAGTGAGAAAGGCTGTTTTGAATTCAAAACGTCAAGGAAAGTAACTGTAACTTTCTTTTTTCACTTTCCCAAGAAATTCAGAGATAATAAAGGAAGCTGTGGCTAGCCATAATCGCTTACGTTCTGAAGGTAGAAAAACTGCTTTGAATTCAAAAGCTAAAGGAAAGCACTATACTATCTTTCCGGAGTCGGAAATTCATTGATAAAATATGGGAATCTATGGAGATCCATGATCGCCTCCGTACTTAAGGGACTTATTATTAAACGTAGATAAAACAGGTATTATTATTAATAATAATAAAAGATCTGAATGCGCACTCAGATAACACTGCTATGGTGAATATTGCATTTGACAATTCAGATAACATACACGGAGGTCATGACAACATTTTCTTCAAAATCTGGGCAACGTTTTAACCTTCACTTCATTTAAGCAAACGAAACGAATGATCCACCTCCACAAAGTGACAATGCGGGAAAAAGCAATCAATAGTTATGCACTTAAGTAATAAGCGTTGCGATGAATTAAAATTATTAATCATTTCCAACTAATCTAATGTTACAAAAAAATCAAACAAAAGAAAATCAGATATATAATTTCGGATTTAAGCTTTTCCTATTCCATGCGTGGGCCGCACAATAACCAACCAAAGTTAAAAATGAAAGCAAAAACTAAATATCTGTCTATATCTCTGAGATGAGGCATTATGATTACTTGCATTATTTATATTATTCGGACTGTTATCCTCATCTTCATTGCCATATTCACAATGTTTCGGCACTTGATTCGACCGGAGCGTACAACGTCCAAAAGGTTTTTGAATATGGATGAAGATGAGGATACCATTATTTAAATAATGCAAGTAATCATGATACCTCATCTCAGAGATATAGAGGTCGAAAAGTTGTGAATATGGCAATGAAGATGAGGATACCAGTCCGATTAATATAAATAATGCAAGTAATCATAATACCTCATCTCAGAGATATAGAGGTTGAAAAGTTGTGAATATGGCATGATATGAAGAGAAGAGAATGTGGTAGTAAATATAGATATGGAAGATACATTTAACTATCAGTTATAATAGGGTTTTCAGATCTGGGCAAAATTACCCACCGGTGGGCGATTTCAACTGTTGGGTGGGCAATGAGCAACTGAAGAGAAAATGATGGACAAAAATAAAACATGTAAATAATAATAAAATATAAGCATAAAAATGTCTTACAATAATTGTCGGACTTTGTCCATTTCATAATGTGTGACGTCATTTGTTTACATTTGGATACGCATCGAGCAGATATGAATATACCAGAGAGAATCATGGATAACTGTAGTTTAAAAGAAGTAAAATCAACCTTGCAAATTAAACGATTCTCCGTTGCTCGAGTTTCGTCTGTAAACAAAACTTTAGAGAAGTCAATCTTCATATTGTCCTCGGCCCATTTCAATCGATTTTGAATGTGATTTCTCGTCAACGGAGGCTTCGATACAGGTTTGACTGTTGTTGCTATTTCCCTCAGATACCGACACCGAGTAATTTTAGACACAGTAGGATCCCCAATGCGACTGAAAAGCTCTTGACTGGTAAGTCCAGTATTATTCGTGGCCTCTCGCTTAAGTCGTGACATGAGACGACGTGAAATAACATTCGGCTTGCCTTTATCTGCCCTTTTGCGTACTTGTGTAGGGTCGGCGCTGAACTTTTTCACTGATTGGTGACAGCTCCCTATCATTTTATAAATTTATAGGGTAGAGTTACCTTTTGAGAGTTCTGAGGTGATAGTTTTCTTTTCAGAATCACGTAAACGGCTTTTACGGCCCATCTTTTCACAAAATTCTTACACTTTTCTAATAATTTGGCACGCTCAAATCACCGTGCTGATAACAAATATAGCACCAGTTTGTTTACATTGCGCAGATCAATACAAAAATTTCTGTGACTGCGCAGGTCAGTGTTTCCAACATTGTGTGCAAATTTTGTGTGAATTGATTGGACGGTTTTTGAAATATTAGAAAAAAGTTATCTCGATAATAATTTGGCACGCAGTGTATATATATATATATATATATATATATATATATATATATATATATATATATAATATTCAGAGATTTTGATGAAATCCAAAGAAGATTCTTCAGTATTATTGGTTCTGAACTGGCATCTTGGCTTCAGTCACTTCCCTACGGCCGTTATGTAGCTTTCCTGTGATTTTTCTATAAATATTTCATTATGTTACCTAGACTGTATGAAGTTAAGCCCAGTACTAGATTGGCAAATAGGTCTCATCAATTTATATTCGAAATGGCGAGATGAAACCGTAATTTCTATGCTAACTCTTTTCTTATCTCGCACTTCTCACTTGTGGAGCTCGATTCCAGCTTTTTTCTTTCTATCTACCTTTGATCTTAATTTAAATACAATATCAACCCTTATTTACTGTCTACTTGATTCCACATTTTATTGTTGTTGCTCCTTAATTATGGTTTACTTTTTCTTATTCTTCCCGACTCAGTAAACCGTTTTCTATATTTATAGTTAAAAGGGCTCAATATCAGAGATAAATATAAACGTTGACACTGAAGTCAATACCGAGTGGCGACAGTCTGTTTCTTGCTTGAACGCAATCTTCAGAGCATCTCTCTCTCTCTCTCTCTCTCTATCTCTCTCTCTCTATATATATATATATATATCGACCTTTCATGTTTAACATGAATCACATTTAACTTCTCTATCTATCTATCTATCTATCTATCTATCTATCTATCTATCTATATATATATATATATATATATATATATAGAGAGAGATAGATAGATAGATAGATAGATAGATAGATTAGAGATGCGAAATGTAATTCATGTTAAACATATGAAAGGTCGATTTTCTCTTCAACTGTATCGTAATAAAAAAATTGATTTTTGAATAATTTGAACTTAGTTATAACGTTTTCGGGAGGAAAGTATGTAGAGTGTGGTCGTCTCATCACATCGCAGACACCCTTTTGAAAACAATCATAACAGTTGTGCAATCCCGTGTTTGTGGCTATGACCGAAATAAGAAAACTCATTCTTCGCGGTGGAAGAAAAAAGCATTCTCCACAAGACCGGAGAAAGCACAAACGAGTCAGGCAATTTGAAGACAGTATTGACAGTTTTCTTCGACTCCAAGGGCATCATTCATGATGCGAGTGTTCCACCTGGTCAGACAGTCAACAGTAAACTGACACTACACAGTAAAGGGCAGAATTGTACGTGTCCCATAAGTGACAACGTCCCAATGTCAACGCCCCTGCCTGTTCTGCGCATCTTTTGAACAAGAAAACAAATTCTCCAGGTTGGACAAACTACCATGCTCCCCAGGCGTCGTCCCATGCGACTTTTTACACTTTCCAAAAATCAAATCCGATTTGAAAGGAACACGATTTCAAGACGTGGAGAGAATCCAAAAGAATGCGACGGGGGAAGATCAACGATTCAATCAGCAGGAAAGACGCTGGATAAAAGGTGTGGCTTCAGAAGGGGTCTAATTCGGAAATTAGAAATAAGACGGCTTAGTGGTTAGAAGCTCCGACTGACACCAATTCAGTCGGGTTTCGATCCTAGCTAGAGGCAACCGGATGTCTAGCCACACTGATGAGCTGTAAACAGCGAAACAGTCTGTCTGTGGATGACGTTATTTCTGCTCCTGAAATTAATTTCAGTTGAGCACTCTGGGGGTGAGGTGTGGGTCGGTAAACAGTGACTATTATAGCTATATAGCGAGACTCTAACGAAAGCGAATTGAGTCACTGTCAGTCACTGGGCATGTTTCTAAAAATAAATATGCTAAAAATCCACCTTCATTCCTACCGTGCGCCGACGGCTTAGTGGTTAGAAGCTCCGACTGACACCAATTCAGTCGGGTTTCGACTAGCCACACTGATGAGCTGTAAACAGCGAAACAGTCTGTCTGTGGATGACGTTTATATATATATATATATATATATATATATATATATATATGAACTGGACAAAGTCCGACAATTGTTTTAAAAATGTCTTAAAATAATTGTCGGACTTTGTCCATTTCATAATGTGACGCCATGAGCAGATATGAATGTACGTGAGAAAATCATAGAAGATTGTAGTTTAAAGACAGTAAAATCGACCTTGCTAACCGAATGTGACCCAATTTATATGTCGAGAGAGATTTTCAGGGGGCAGAAAGAGAGAGAGAGAGAGAGAGAGAGATGCAGTGAGAGACGGGAGAGAGAGAAGGTGAGAGAGAGGGGCTCTGGGAGAGGCAGATGAGAGAGAGAGCAAATGACATTAAAACATTATTAAGATGCACATATAAGCCATTAAAGTATTAAGGGCATTTTAGCGGTGGTGCTTAAATGTTCGTGGCCGATGCACTTCATAAAATGGTAGTGACACAAAATCTCTTCAAGAAAGACTTTCTTCCTTGAAGACATTCGTGTCACTACCACACAAAAAGAGAATGTTTAACATCGAAAAACATAAGGAAAAATTAATAATAATATGTGGAAATATCCACTCTTTGCCTGAAGAAGGTCGCGACCCGAAACGTGTGTTGCAAAATTATGGAAAATAAACCGTAATATATTTTAATATTTTAATATATTTCTTTTAATATTTTAATATTTAAAAAAAATCCACATTACGACCAAAAACATTTGCGGTTTCTTTCTTCTTTTTAATATATACACTTTTCTCTCATTGGAACAACTATAAATTCTTCCATTATATATATATATATATATATATATATATATATATATATATATATATGTGTGTCGGTTTGTGTGTGTTTGAGTATATATATATATATATATATATATATATAAATCAGTCTAACAGAGATTTGGAATCATAACGAATTAAACTTCAGCAAATAAAACGTGCTGCCAGAAAGGGCGTATCTAGATACCTGAAGCCTCAAATACAGGTTAAGGGATGTCACCCCTGTGATTCATGCGGGAGAATCTGTCTCTCTAAGGCTGGTCTATTGAGCCAATCGTGTAGGCGGGGATGATACTCCCAATCCCCGTGTATGTGTCTTCAGTGGCTGAGTACTTAAAACCTTGTTCGGACTAAAGAGTCACCTTCGTGTACGCAATCTCTCTCGTGCTTGTAGCTGATTTTTGTACCAAGAGGTGGTCATAATCGTGTGTGAGTTGATAGCCAAGAAGTTATATATATATATATATATATATATATATATATATATATATATATATATATATAAAGACATTTTATGTTTAACATTATTTTTATAGATACAAGTATTTTAGTAAATGCTGTGTTTATAATACACAGTATTAAATAACATTTACCGGCCTGAATGTCCGAGAAATTTTCATAGAACAGGATTCGAACCTTTTCGCAAACCTATACGGAACCGTCATTTAGCTTGACGTGCCTAACCTCTCGGCCACAAAGGATCGTTCGGTTGTCAAGGTCGAATTTACTGCTTATAAACTTCAATCTTCCATGAATCTCGTACATTCATAACTGCTCATGGCGTATCAAATGAAAACAAATGACGTCATACATTAAGAAATGGACAAACTCCGACAATTTATTAAAGACATTTTTATGTTTAACATTCTTTTTATAGATAGAAGTATTTTAGTAAATGCTCTGTTTATAATATGTTTTCTATGAAAATTTCTCGGACATTCAGGCCGGTAAATGTTATTTAATACTGTTTATTATAAACAGAGCATTTACTAAAATACTTGTATCTATAAAAAGAATGTTAAACATAAAAATGTCTTTAATAAATTGTCGAACTTTGTCCATTTCTTAATGTATATATATATATATATATATATATATATATATATATAGCGATGTATCAAAATACTTTTACGAACTTTCCTCCTCTATGGTACCTAGATATTATGACTTTAAACGCAGTGCTAGATTGGCGACTAGGTCTTATCATTTTGCAGTTGGAATGTTTAGACATAACCGCAAGTCCTATGTTAATAGTTTATTCTCTCGCACTTTCGCTTGTGGAACTCTCTCTAGGCTTCTTGCTTTTCGGTCAAGTTTGCTCTTTAAAAATATAAAGGCAATGTCAATCGTTATCTTCTGTCTTCTTAATTGCTATTCTTTTATTGTTCACTCTCCTTAATAGTTTTTCTTATATTGTCTAATATTCTAGTAAACTCTTGCGTCTTAGTAGCTTTATTGCCTTGCTTCGTGTGAAAAAAAATGCCAAGAAATATATTCATTGCCAGAATTTTTTTCTGACGTCATCTTCGTGCATTGGAATAATTCATAATCGAGTGAGATAATTGAATGAACCAAATTATTTTTCGCCTGACGTCATCAATTTTGCTATTTATTTATTTTTTTTCAAATTCCCATTGAGGCATGCGCGCATATAGACATGAATTAATTTTGTCTGCTTTTTATTGTTTTCTTTTTCCTCGTTCTTTCTTCCGGGCAATATTCAGCCATATTGAAACGATCTCAACTGTGAAATGTCAGTATAGATTCTCAGTTTATAAATCAGTGTTCACATCAGCAAATTTTCATATTTGAAAAAGAAGTTTCTCTTCTTGTATGAGATCTTTCATTCGTATTCAATAAAACCTGTCTATTCTGGGCCAAGTATATTTATTTATTTGATTGCTACTGACTTGCTGGATGCATTTTGCTTTTCGGCTTTAAAATATTTTTTCCACGCATGTTTGCTGTCAGTTAAAAGAAAGAAAAGGCAGTAATGTAATCGTTTTAAAATCAATCTGAAAACATTTTCTCTTGCATTATAAACTGGCTTAAAATATCGAAGGTCTTTTTAATTTTATCGTATATTGACGGATATAATTGTTTAAGTCTTGAACAGCGCTGGCTTTTTGTCGGATTTATCAAAGAATTACAAATGAAATTAAAAAGAAGAGAAAATTACATACAGGGAATTAATTGCAGGAAGTTACAATTTGAATAATGTTATTCTTTACAGTGAGAATATTTTTCACGTCATTGCGCTGAGAGTAAGCCTAAACTTTCAGAGTACGAGCGCCTTGGCATTTCAGACAATTAATACTATATTCAGCTTGACCTTCAGTGAACACCCAAATTGTATATCCTTGTGCCAGACTCAACTAAAGAAAGTAAAAAACAAATGCGCTTTGATGTGCATCAATGCTTACCAAGTTTGTTTCGAAGAATTTTATCTCATATTAAATTTATTCTAATACAAGCCTAGATTGCCGCTCAAGGTAGAGCATTAGTCATTATGATTCATGAGGGGGGTGAGATAAATGCAAGAGAATATGGTATGAATTAAAGGTTATGAGGACAAGGAGCATAGATAACGATTGATCTTTGAATTTGAAGAGGTTAAGACTGGTGTCATTTGATGGCGGGCGGAAAATTGTAAAGGAACTTGCCGAAATTGTGTGCAAAATTCTGTGTATATTCAACCGAGTGGCCGAGTGGTTAGAACTTTCTCTTTCTGGCCATGAGAACCAGGTTCGAATCTCACCATGGTCGATTTGTCAGGAAGGAGACTTCCTGATGTTATCGGACTGGATTGAGGTTGATCCCAGCGCGCGGCACCTTTGGAAAGTGCCCGAAAACCATACCACTGGTTGACCCAAACCTTGCGAGTGAAATTGGGTACACGGAACCCTTGAGGGCCGTCGATAGCTGTGTTAGCTTGAAGTCACAAGTTATCGTGGCCGAGGGCTTGAGCATGCTGGACTTGTTCAAATTGTTGATCACGCTAGATAACAACGTGCTCTCGCAGAAACTGTATTTAAGGTCTGCTCAGCATAGTTTATAAACCGCAAGAAGGTTCTGTGGTTGTTGAGCAAACACAAATGTGCCAGAGCGAGCTTCTGCAGTAGGGATTGTCTAGCCGCCCTAGTAGACGGGTATCCTCGAATACGAGTGGCCGGCTGTTACTTTCAACCAACATTTGATCATATTCAGGTAGAAGGAAGTGACTACCATTGGAGAGCTTATATTGTTAACATTCAAGAATAATCATGTCCTTAGCCACCTTAGTAACTTCCTAAAAGACAGTCTTTGTTCGTTGTGCAAAATACACACACACACACACACACACAAACACACACAAACACACACTCACAAACACACAAACACACACTCACACACACACTCACATACACACAAACACACACTCTTACACACACAAATACACTCACACACACAAACACACACTCACAAACACACAAACACACACACAAACACACACTCAAATACAAACACACAAAACACACACAAACACACACTCACAAACACACAAACACACACACACAACTCACATACACACAAACACAAACACACAAACACACACACACAAACACACACTCACAAACACACAAAACACACAAACACAACACACACAACACACACACACACACAAACACACACATACACAAACACACACTCACAAACACACAAACACACACACAAACACACACTCACACACACACTCACATACACACAAACATACAATCTCACACACACAAATACACTCACACACACAAACACACTCCACACACACATAAACACACACACAAACACACAAACACACACACTTACATACACAAACAGACACTCACACACACACACATACACACACTTATATATATATATATATATATATATATATATATATATATATATATATATATATATCAATTTATTAATGAAGAGCATTACCTTAATAGTGGCGAGCGATATATATATATATATATATATATATATATATAGTCATCCACATACAAGCCTGTTTCGCTGTATCACATTTCATCAGCGTGGCTAGACATCCGATTGGTTCAAGCCGATCTCGAAACGCGACCGATTTGGCATCAGTCGTAAAACCTACCCCTAAGAGATCGGCGCACAGCAAAGAAAAGGTAATTCTAACGTATTATAAACGGATGTATACAAACCCCACCAGCCAGAGTGTTCAATTCATTAACGAAGAGCAGTGCGTTAATAGCGGCGACGGATATATATATATATATATATATATATATATATATATATATATATATATATATATATATATATATATATATATATATATATATAATTGTTTTTAAATATATAATCATTACAACGCCGAAATTCACATGTTTCAAAACTTAAACTTCAATTTAAATTCAATCATACAAATTAAACTTAAAATACAAAGTTCCGTTCCATTATTAAGCAATGCTAAGAATAACTTTTTAGAAAATGATTTACTTAATTTATAAATCCAGACACATTTGATATTTTGAGATATTGGGGTTAAGTAAAATTCCATCTTTTTTATTTTAAGAGTGTTAAGATTTAACTTATTTAGAAAACTCATGAATCTAATGTATTACAATACATTAGATACATGAGTCGGTTCATATATCAGTTAAATGTTATCTTTAGTGAATAGCTATATACAAGTAGACGCTCCGTTTATTTATTAAACAGTATATTTATTTAATTTTGTTTACCGGCCTGAATATCAGAGAAGTCGTATTAGAGAAAAGAAGTGCTCTCAGGATTTTGCGTCACACTGGTAATATTCAACAATATTTTGGTCAGGGCGAAACCATTTCAACTCCAACTTATAATCCACCAAACACATTCTGGCTGCCATTATTCATATGCTAAATAATGAATTAAGAGTTTATAAAATAAGATTAAGTTTATATAATAATTAATTTAAGACTTTTTTATGTTTATACATTCTTTTTATTGATACAACTATTTAAATAAATACTCTGTTTTATAATAAACAATATTAATAACATTTACCGTCCTGAATGTCCGAGAAATTTTCATAGAAAATATTCGTCCTCCGACAGGAATCGAACCTGTATCCTATACGGAACCGTCATATAGCCTGACGTGCCTATAAACGATTGGACCACAGAGGAGCGTTCGATTACCAGGGTCGATTTTACTGCTTTTAAACTACAATCTACCTTGCTATATATATTTGAAAATCAATCAATTGTAAAACGTCTTTAAGAGAGAAATTGCTTCCGTCTGTCTTATTTTTTGAAGATACGTTTCTTTGGAGTTAAGCATAAACTTCAGAGAATTTGCCTCAATTTCTTGTCTTTAGCTTCATTCACTAGCATCCATGTGGCACCTTTGAGGACTTTTTCGTTTAGGCACTTTCCTTTTGTAAAGTGAATCCTTAGAAATTATCTTTGATGTGATTATAACTGCTTCAGGTTATTCTATGGCAATATCTATCTATCTATCTATCTATCTATCTATCTATCTATCTATCTATCTATCACCACAAATATGTTCATTATCTATCTATCTATCTATCTATCTATCTATCTATCTATCTATCTATCTATCTCAGACTAATCATATCTATCTATCCGATTCTGTTCATATCTATCTATCTATCTATCTATCTATCTATCTATCTATCTATCTATCTATCTATCTATCACCACAAATATGTTCATTATCTATCTATCTATCTCTCTATCTATCTATCTATCCTTACCAGCCCGTTCATATCTATCTATCTATCTATCTATCTATCTATCTATCTCAGACTAATCATATCTATCTATCTGATTCTGTTCATATCTATCTATCTATCTATCTATCTATCTATCTATCTATTTATCTATCTATCTATCTATCTATCTATCTTGCATTCTCTCAGAATTCTGATGTAATGAATAATGGCTCGAAATGAGAAATAAAAGAAACGAGTTCGCATTCCAGTCGAGTTCGTTACTTTCACCTACGCGCAAATATCCTTGGGATAGTTATGAATCCATCTCTTCTCGCCCAGTTATGAGTTGAATAGCAGGACAGACTGGGTCCTATAGCTTTAGTTAGCAACCTGGTTGCCGCAGGAAGAAACGGTCGCCTACTGCAGGAATATCTTCTGCTTAATCTGTCATAAATCTAAATAGACACCGTCGCCCAGGTGATGGCTCTTAACTGAAATAGTCAACAAGTATCCAGGTGAGGAAGTTGTGGAGAGTCATCTTCGCTCAGGAATTTGAAGAGAAAATAATGACTTAATTATGATATCGACGTTACACACTACTTCGAGCAAAAGGTTAGGAATACTCGAGTGAGCGATAATAGCTACTGGACTTGAGAAACCTATTTCCCCGATAAAAGTTTAAGAGAAAGATTTAAATTTTTTTTCCGAAAGCAGTACTGAATACTGAATGTTTACTTATAAGGAAAAGGCTAGTATTACCATTACTATTAACATTGAATTTTCCCAACAGCTCATCTGAAATAAAAATGAACATAAAGACGGTTCAGAACAAAACAGTCATTGGATTTTATAAACAATTTATCTGAATTTCGCAGACAAAAACAGCAATGAAGAGGAGAATAATCCAATATATTTATTGATTATTACCAAGAAGAAAGTCGCTCCATAAGTGCTCTTAGCTGATACCCCACCAAAACAATATCTCGTAACACTATGTATATAGGAATTTAATTTTGAATCGTAACGCTTTTGTTTTGAATAGTTTTGTCTAATTGTTTCTGTACAGGCGATTCCCCGCCCCATTAATACTTATTATTCAAACATTTTTAACAACAATAATAAAAAATGGTGCTATATATAATTGACAATAAATATGTATATAAATATTCTTCTCATATTTACAGACTGAATTCTAAGATCCATTATTTAAACTGAAGTTAAGAAAATCGTATGAATAAGTGATCCATTTGACGATGTCCAGTGTGTTGTGTTTGTATGTTTCTATATCTAAACCATATAATTGTAATTTGATGAATAGATTTAATCTAATAATATTCTTTTGATTTCAACATTCAGACCGATATAAATAATCCAGTAATTGCCCTTTGACTCGGAAGGAGTCTACAGCCTTATTCGGCAACCTTCCAAGAGATGGTACCGCGATAAAATCTCCACGACGCCTATGCTATGTACAGGTTAATAAGAGTAGATAGGCTCGACTATCGCTAGGCTTCTAGGTTTATAAAATAGGAGTAGAGGTTTATCCCTAGTTCCTGTTTAGGGCATGGTTTACCGGTTATACTTTTCTTACATAGTCATAAAGATTTAACTATGTTAACCTTTTAGTGATCTGTCTGATCATTGGCTGAGGATACAGGGTTAGGTGTACTCTGGTTGCTGCATCTCGACCAGTAGTTGGTAGCGCTTAGAGACACTACTCTTTTCAAGTGCCGCATAATATAGGAGAATCTGTAGTGCCATGTCACGCATGGGTAGTTGTCACTGCTTGTGCTTTTGGTGGACAACTCGGAGGCCACACTATACTGTGCAGTCGGCAAAGCAAAAACAAATAACGCGCATGCGCGAGATTAAAAATATAAAATGGCTACCGGCTACAAGTCCAGTGGGCTTAATTGCCGGCTTCTGAACAGTTCCCTCTACACTGCTTAACTCACAAGACTTAGATCAATCCCGTGGTATGGTTTTCGAACATTTTCCAAAGCTACCCTACTCTGGAATAGACTTCTCATGCCTATAACGTCAAGAAATCACTTTTCTGGCTAATCGATCATTGTGAGATTCGAACACGGGTCTGATTGTCAGAAGGTGAACATTCTAACCATTCGGTCAATCACAGACATGTATGCACACATACATACTAAAAATAGATAGATGAAACAGTAACAGACGTATATAATAATATATAAACCACACGAACATACATATATATATATATAGATATCTCTCTTATAAACACACATATATATGTGTATGTGTTCGCGTGTGCGTGTGTGAAAAATCCTTCAGAGATCGATAACTGACGCTAAGGCAATATGAAATCTAAGGAAACGGCACAGAGGTTTTGCCAATGTCGGAAATAGTGTTCGGTTTGCCAAGGCCAAAACCAGGCTTCTGCTGTTCGTTCTGCTAAAAGACAACGAAGACTCCTCTGGGCACCGTCTGACTTGTTTCCAAAGTAAACTATTTTCTCTCAGAACAAATCTATCTATCTATCTATCTATGTTCATAACTATCTACCTATCTCTATTCATATCTATCTATCTATCTATCTATCTATCTATCTATCTATCTATCTTAGCCTGTTTATTGAACTTGATTACTTGTTATAAGATGGCTGATGCCAAGTAAATTTTCTTGCCCTAGAGAAAGCGTGAATGTCATTTCAGTGATCTCCCAGGTCACAAAGTGTTCCATCAAATCCATTATGTCTTATATTCTTTGGAGAACAGATGCTTACTGCCAAGTAAATCGTATTGTCCTCGAGATTCTATGAAGAACACAGCAGGGTAAATCTCATTCATGGGATCAACCAATCTAATGCTATGAAATCAACGTATATACCCGTATATATCTACCTGGTTATCAGTGTGGAAAGCAGCATGGAACATAAATAACCTTAGTTCAGAATTGTTTGTGTGAAGCAAGTGATATATTGAAGCCTCGGTTCTAAGTAGATCAGACGAGGCACTTGAACAATGACAAGCTGATTAATTTTTTAATCATTTCTGTTATGGGATCTTACCAATAATAATAATAATAATAATAATAATAATAATAATAATAGACTATTCCATACTTAATAAATACTGCGCCTCAGGAGTAGTCAGTCAGTAGTTCACTTTTGAACCGACTGCTCGGTTTGAACTCTCTTCACTACGGGCGGGAGGAACCCGAAGGAGGCTACGCCGAAGGGCGGAGTCTCCTTCGGGGAGGTAAAACCGGCCCTGAACCCGTTTATACGGGTTCAAATGGGCTATTTTTTTGGCCGAGCCTAATGGCTCGGAAATGCCCACGTAAAAAAAGGCCTTGTGCCACATGACACCCTCGTGGGGGGGGACTGAATATCGTCAGTCCAGTCGCTCAAGTCTTGAACGACAGATCGGTGAAACTCTCTGACTTCGGGTGGGGAAAAACCCGAAGGAGGCTACGCCGAAGGGCGGATTCTCTTTCGGGTTAGGTAAACCGACCCTGAACCCGTTTATATGGGTTCAATGGGCATATTTTTGGCCGAGACCACGTTAAAAGCCCTTGTGCCACATGATGCCTATGTGGGGGGGGGACTGAATATTGTCAGTCCAGTCGCTCAAGTCTTGAACGATAGATCGGTTGAACTCTCTGCCTTCGGGCGGAGTCTCTTTCGGGGAGGTAAACCGGCCCTGAGCCCGTTTATACGGGTTCAATGGGCATATTTTTGGGCCGAGCCCACGGGCTCGGAGAACCCACAATAAATAATCGACATTGTGTCACATGTTGCCCACAGTGGGGTGGTGGTGACTGAATATAGTCAGTCGGTCGTTCGCTTTCTCGACCGGCTGTTCGGTTGAACTCTCTGCCTTCAGGCAGGGAGGAACTCGAAGGAGGCTACGCCGAGCGACAGAGTCTCGTTCAGGGAGGTAAACCGGCCCTGAACCCGTTTATACGGGTTCAATGGGCATATTTTTTTGCCGAGCCTACGGGCTCGGGAACCCGACATTAAACTCAGCCTTGTGCCACCTATGACTGCGTGGGGCAGTTACTAAATAGCGTCAGTCAGTCGTTCGCGTCTCGACCGGCTGATCGGTTGAACTCTTTGCCTTCTGGCGGGGAGATCCCACCTTAAACCGGCCTTGTGCCACATGATGCCCTCGTGGGGGGTGACTAAATACTGTCAGTCAGTAGTTCGTCAGTCGATGTCGGACGACCGACTGATCGGTTGAACTCTCTGCCTTGGAATAGTGATACTGGTCGAGACTACATTGTTCTCTCTACTAAACCTGATTGTTCATACTAACACTTCTACTTCTCTGTATATATTCCTGTTTGTAATATATCTGTGTTATTCCATACCTGAGTTCGAGTTCTTCTTTATTGGTTCTACCTTGGACTATCACCGTGGTACAAGGAACCGGACCATAACAATTTCACCTTAAGTAAGTCAATAAAGCTACTAAAACTCATGGGGTTACTTGATAATAAATATGAGGAAGAAAAAACTATTGAGGAGAGAGAAGAATAAAAGAACAGAGATTAAGTAAACAGTAGATAAGGATTGACATTGAATCTAGATTTTTGAAGATCAAAGTTGATTGAGAAGCATGAAGACGGAAGAGAGTTCCACAAGGGAGAAGTGCGATAGAATAAAATCTTAGGATAGAACTTTTAAGCGAGGGAATATAGAAAGGGTAATTGATTTTTTTAAAATTATTTCACACCGAGTAACGCAATAAAACCTCTAAGACGCAAATGGTTACTTGAGTGTGTGAGAATATGAGAGAAAAAAAAACACGAATTAAGGAGAGAGAACAATAAAAGAAGAGGAATTAAGAAGACAGTAAATATCGATTGACATTGCATTTTCATTATTGAAGATCAAATTTGACTGGGTAGGAAGAAGCCTGAAGGGAGCTCAGCAAGCGACAAGGAAGAGAGAAGAAACTGTTAGCATAGAACTTACGGTTATATTTAACCCTCTCAAGTGTAAAATGATGAGACAATCTGCAAATACAGATCCGCACTGAAATTCATAAAGATGGGTTGAAATATTTAGGAGGACACAGATTAATAAAATGGAAGTCACATACTTGACTGGATGAAATAAACGATATCTTTGATAACTCTCTTATAGCTACGAATGGGAGGTAGTAGAATTTACCGGCTGAAGTGAAGTTGTTAATGCTTATCGAAAACAAAACATTGATTAAGTTTTAAGCAATGTTCTCGTTTTTAATGTTTAAATGAGGTACGTATGGATGAAACCAAAATAATAAACGTCAGAAAGAGACAGTTGAAATTTCAAGGGCGCATAATGAGGAAAGAGGGCTTGGAGAATTTGACACTCATAGGACATATTGAAGGCAAGAAGGGTAGAGAAGATCTCTTTATTATTATTATTATTATTATTATTATTATTATTATTAGAAGAAGAAGAAGAAGAAGAAGAAGAAGAAGAAGAAGAAGAAGAAGAAGTTTGTTTAAATAATTCTCAGGAAAGGAATTTGGAGAGAGAGCGAAAAGAGAAAATTTATAAAGAGCTACAAAAGACAAGAAATTGTGGAGAGCTATGATCGCCTTTGTGAGTAAATGGATGTTAGAACAAGGTTTAGGAGAAATAACTAAATGACAAAATTAAGATCTACAAAGGACAGGAAATAGTGGAGAGCCATGATCTCCTACGTCCTGAAGGGACACGGCACATAGAAGAAGAAGAACTTCTGGATATGGTGGTCGTGTAAGGGTTATCAGAACAGCGAAATAGAATCGGGGAGTCGAGTTCAAATTCTTGCTAAGGCCATTGCGTTTACTTCGCAATTTATTTGTTAGACAGAAAGAAAAGTGTATCTAGCTGTTACGCAATATCAAACACGAATGTTGGACAATTTCTTTATAGAGGAATTGGAAAGTCAAAACGAATATTATTAACAGAATAATGTTAAGAATTCCATGGACTGAACATGGACGCAACAAAGAATTTCCGAAGAAAATGGGAACTAGAAGAATATACTTTTTTACCATGATGCTCACCCTGGCTCTAGAGGTAGAAAGTTACAGAGAAAGAGACACAGTTCCTGTAGATATGTAGGGAAGATAAAGATTAACACTAGGCTTGAACAAGTTAAGATTACAGTAAACCTCTTGAGAGTCGGTTCCACAAAGTTGCGATTCCGTGGAACATAACATCAAAAAAATACGAAGGGAATGAGGGTGGTTTGCTACAATGTTCGTGTCATGGTGGGTCTTAGATGTGAAGTTTAGAACTGAGGAATGTCATTCAATCTGAACACTTTCCATGGAAATAACGATAGGACAGCGAGAGGCTTGCGACGTTTCGTCTGTGAGGAAAGGGGTTGTAGGGTGGAAAATAATTTGTCACCCACAAGGACGTGTAGATGCTTTTGGACTCTATCGCTAGTGGAAAGTGAAGATTGTACAGCTCTTACTCAAATATGACAACAGTACTCCATTTTCAGCCTGATCTGCCTCTTGTAAAGGTAGAGGATAGCATGAGGAGTCAGGTACTACAGAACAGCGGTTCACGGGAAGAAGTTGTTTGAGTAGAGCTTAACATCTCACTAAAGGAATACGAAGGGGAGGAGGATGGTTCACTACAATGTTCGTGTCATGGTGGGAACTGGTGGAACTAAGAAATGTCATTCAATCTGAACACTTTTCCATGGAAATAGAGATAGAGCAACAAGAGGCTTGCAACGTTTCGTCTGTGAGGAAAGGGGTTGTAGGGTGGAAAATAGTTTGTGGCCCTAAAAGTACTAGGGGACGCTTTTGAACTATTGAAACTGTAAAGTGAAGATTGTCAGCTCCTCCCCATATATGGCAGCAGTACTCTATTTTGAGTCTGATACAAAGAACCGACTACGTTTCAGCTTCTTTAGCGATGAATCGTATGTCCGAGTTCCACTTGAGTTCAAATCCTAAGAGGCACTGAAGAAACGGGGACTCCCTCAGAGAGCATCCGTTCATCTCAATAGATAAACATTCGGGATTCGCCTCCAGAATGTCACAAAATAGTTCATTCTGGCCTCGGGACAAAACGATGGCAAATAAGGTTTTACGATACGCCAGTCTTACAAGTAAGGATATCACAACACCTCTTAATTGCTTTTGTTCCCAGGTCCACTGAGTGTAGCACCTGTTAGGGCCCCAACTATGGACAAATAGTGAACACCCCAAACAAAAATCAACAGTACATTTTTATAATAAGATGACCAACAATACATTTTTATAGCAAAACAACAATCAATGCAACACTAAAAAAGATATAAGAATACATTTTTATAGTAAAATTACCAACAATGCATTTTATGATCTACAATCTTGAGTGTCGGTTCCATTAATTCATGGAAAGAAGCTGCCTGATTGGAACTTACATCTCACCAATGGAAAACAAAGAAAAGGGTAGTTCAATAGAATGGGCGTGGCAGGGTGGCTCTTAGTCGTGAAGGTTAATTGATGAAATTAAAGAATATAATTTGTCTGAAGACGTTCCACGGTAAAAGCGATAGAGCAGCGAGTGACTTGCGACGTTTCGTCTATAGGAGACCTACAGGGAACCGACTAGTTTTTTTCAGCTTCTTTAGCGATGAATCATATGTCCGAGATCCACTTGAGGTTTGTGTTGAGGTTAAGGCCCAATAGGCACTGAAGACACGGAAACATTCGATTGGGTAAGAGTGGGACCGATCGCTGATGATGGAAGGTCATTAGTTTAGTTTTCGAAGCATTTAATATGACTAACCAGTTTTTTCACTCACAGAATCAGAAAGAGAGTTGAAAAATCCTAGGACAGCAAAAGAGGAAAGAGGGCTTAGATAATTTGACTCTCACAGGACATTTTGAAAACAAGAGATGAAAGAGAATGTGCAAGTTACTTAATGAGTCTAGTGAATGGATGGCAGAGGCATGAAGTTGTGGAGAGCCACGATCGCAAACGTCCTTATGGTGTGCAGTGATTAAAACTCTATGCTCTTGCGGAATCCATAAATCAATTTCTCTTATTACCCCGAGCTATGGCTTAAATAGCATAGTAGAGTAAGAGAAAGAAAATTCTAAATTTACAACCGTGTAGAAAATTATGGCAAGTCAATGGTGGATTGGTTTATTTTTTACGACTTGTCAACCTTTTTTTAAATATAACCTTTAGGCTTAAAATAACAAGGTTATTTTTAAGCCTAAACATATTTGGGGGTTATAACAATTTTTTTGAGATAATATATTATCAGGTTTGGTTTATTTTGTTTTACGGCGTATCAACCTCAATGGGTTATTTAATGCCGACAACATTTTTAAGATAGATTCTTATGAATAGAATATGTATTCTTTGGTTTAGATTAGTTTGGTTTATTTTGTTTTACGGCATATAAACCTCAATGGATTGTTTAATGCCGACAACATTTTTTATTGCTGGTAATATTTTGTTTTGTCAAAAATTTGTTTCTGGTAATATTTTTCCTTCAAAATTGTATTGCTGGTAATAATTTTTTTCAAAAATGTATTGCTGGTAATAGTTAACTATTTGCCCATAGCTGGGACCCTAACAGGTAATACCACCCTGGGTTAGGGTGGATCTGGGAACACCAGCAATGAATATGTGGTTCCACGCTCCTCAAAACTTCCTGATCAGAGGCCTTGCTGCTGGATATAGTTTATCGTCTTACCAAGGACGCGGACGTAATTTAACGTCTTACCCAGGACGACAAATCATCAGGTTATTTAAAGCAAGAAAATAGGTTTAGATTGTAAGAATATTTTTGGAGATAATAAAGATTTAGTGATCCAAGTTTTACTAATTAAACCATAAGGAAGAGATAGATCTTTACCTTTCCTAAGGGTATTGGCGCCTAAGTGAATATAACGAACCCAACGGGAATTGAAACTCCGTTCTGCGATTAACATTTCTCAGACATTATTCATTACATCAAACGCATATCTAATATATCCCCATATTCCGAAGCGATCGCCCATCTATATGCTAATCAAGCTTGAAGTGAACCGGAAATTCAACGTCGTGTGACCGTCAGCCTAAGATCATGTTGTTTTCACGGATTCTCTTGGGACTTTCACAGCATTCATTTCATTTGGAAATGTGTTGGAGCGCACCCACCTTCTCAAGAGAATGGACTGATCTCTCTACGATATAGGTCAGTGCTAGAGAGATCAGGAGAGTTTGGAGATCAGGTGACCATTGCACTTCCGTCTCTCTACCGGAAGACACCGTTGGACTGTAGACTCTTGCTGATTGTTACTACTAACATGCGTTCGTTATTACTAACCACTCTGTTGTTAAATACCTCTTCAAATATACCAGTATTTTCCCCTACATCTCTGTTTATCTTTATTTGAATACACACACGCGGGAACACTCCCAACATCTCAACAAAATGTTTCATAGAATCGTGGGATACACGTTTGCTGAGTCCCTGTTTTGATGTCCAAAGACGCACATAGTTTAATGCTTGTTTCTGCGAGAATCTCCTGCAAATTATGTTCTCGGCTCACCCGTGAGATGTGAGGTATATGACCGTGGAGCTGGCTCTTTGTAGGACGGTGTTTCCAGTATAGTCTTAGAGCATGTTTTTGCTAATGTCAATCCCGTACCAATGTCTTCTTCTTTTCCTATTGTTCACAAAATTCAAAGCCAAAGAGCCACTCAAGGCAGAGTGTTACCGAAAAAGCTTGTTGTAATGGCATAATGAAAGGGAAAAGTGGTGTATATTATGAGGATATGTAGGATAGCTATCGATTGACACTAGATTCGGAGAGGTTTATACTGTCATCTGGAAAGCCTCCTAACGGTAGCTATCTGAGTGGAACTTCCTCTATACAAATAAAATACGCAGTAAATGACTCACAAACTCCTGAAAAGCATTTGATTCTCACTGAGTGCACTACGCTTGCATCAGGTTATGGGTAAACTTTTGAAATACCTATATGGCTTACGGGCATATTACGTTGAGACACCGGTTCGCGTACAATTCCTGAAATTAAGCAACATCGAGCTTAGTCAGTATATAGATGGGTGACCGCTTGGGAATGTCAGGTGTTGTAAGTTTGAAAGTGCGCGTGTGATATAATGGATAATGGCTTGGAATTGTTAATCGGAGATCCGGGTTCTAATTCCCGCAAATACCCTTGGGAAATATATGAACATACCTCTTCTCCTGGATATGTGTTAATTTAGGTACCTCCCCGAGATCGCTAAAAAAGGAGCATAGTATGATGTAAAAGACGCCAAACTTGACGAAAACAAAATTTTATCGTCTAAACGTTTATGTTATTATTAAGAGGAAAGATCAAAGTATTTTGGGGGTATTTTTTTTCATTTTTTAATCGTTCCTAACACGTCCGAAATTTTCGTTAAAAATCTTGTTTTTTGAGTCAGCAAAATTGAACATTTTTTTCCATTTTATAAAAAATTTGAAAATCTCACTTTGAAATTCTTTTAAATATTAATTATCATTTTTTCAAATCTTATTTTAAGAAAATCAGAAATTATAATGTTTATTTGAAAATAAAACAAATCTCGTCATAAAATTGTGCGTCACTTGACAGGTGATGAATGACATATTGACGGATTCCGTGAGGATAATTTGTTCTACGGAAGGAGAAAAGTGAAATAATTTACATTTAAGTGAACAAATTATTTACCTCGTTATTTTTAAGGAAAACTTTCAGCACTCTAATTTTTTTTGTACTTTGCTTTCACCTTTATGTTTACGATGCCTTATAGAAAATATATTATAAAGAAATTAAAATAAGACTGTTAAGAGTGAGATTAAATTTCATATTTCATAAGAAAGATATCTAATTAATTTATAAGTGTCTTTCATATGAAATTTTATCAGAAGTGAACATAAAATACTATAATTTTATGTACATTTATTACATTTTACTGTGTTATTTGTATTTCCATTTATTTTATTATTAATTTTGATATTTCATTTATGGAAAAATGTCATAACTGAGATTAATATAAAAATAAGATCATATAAATTTCATAAGATGATACTGATACTTGTAGGTACCCTTCTCAGTTGATCAAATTAACTTCTCCATACGTGTTTCGCAAAAGTAAAGGCCTTAACAGCGGAGAACAATGCTTAACTCAGATAATGCAACTTAATTGTATTCTGGTTGGTCTTCCGTAGTTTATAATTACAGCCTGATTATAAACACAAAATTACATTTTTTAATTACTGCGGATCTTCTGATTCGTCAAAATGATACAATTTACAACACGCTAAAAAAAGATCTATCTCATAAGGAGAATTAAGGAAACCCGATGCGGCTTTGAACTAATTTTATAATATTTTAACAACTTAAATGTAAAAATCTATTATAATTAAGAAATAACAAATAATTGTATTAAAAATTCATTTTTCATCGAAAAATTTTTTTGCTTTCAGAAAATATTGTCCATATTCATAAAAACAACTAAAAACAAATAAAAGCATTTGAAATTAAATGACATATTTGTTTTATTGAGTTTTTTATGTTACAATTCAGAGCTGATTTTCAGGTAGAGGGGGCCAATTAAAGACAAAAAAAACATGATTTGTATTCCTCAAAGCCTTGTGCTTTTAACTATTGTAATCACTAAACCCGATGTGATCGAATTGCTAGAGTTTCCATAAAATTAGTTATGGAGGTAATAAATATATAAAAAAATCTGCTATGACTTTAATAAAAAAAACAACACATATTTATAATAATTTCAATCATTTGTGAATAGTTCCTGAAAGTTTCATTAACATCCGGCAATTATTTTTATTTTGGCAAGATTTTCCAAATTAATGTGTGTCAGACCAAAACAAACGTGCTAAAAATTGTCTATGTTATTTTACTACTTCCAGTGATACAAAGAGAAACAAGGTTTTTTTTAATCAAAATTTAGAATGTTCTAAAAAGAAGGAAAATTTAAAAAAAACTTTGGTCTTTCCTCTTAATAATAATATATACTTTTTAGCGATTTCGTGGAGTTACCTATGTTAATTAAGAAGACTTGTCTCACTAAAACCATTATTATCTAAAAAAAAAATCTTGGTTTTAAGTAACCTTCAAATGGTTGATAAATCGTACAAAACGAGTTAGTCAATCATAAAATTCCTATAAAAACCTCTTTACAATTCAGTGCCTTTAACTGGAATCGAACTGCTTTAAAGACCTGGATATAACGATCCAACGGGTAACGACGCCGAAGCATACCTTATGATCCCCTCTATGATGTTTCCGTTATTACTTCCGTTCAAGTAGTCTCGTCTTTATTGGTGATTGTGGGTGAATTATCGAAGTGAAGCGAGGCTTTTATATAAAGATCTTCTCAACGCGAATGTCTATTTTTACAAATGCGTGTTCCAGTGTTTCGATTAGATGTGAGCATGTTTATTCATTTACAGTTGAATGCGTATTGAGTATCGTTACTTGCTATGCTTTTAAATAATCACCAGCCTCCACCCAAGGTGTGAACGTTGATGCCTATGTGTGTATTAAACCGCCGGGTATGTGGATGTCGAAGTGGGAGGTGATGCTTCATTCCATTAAAATAAAAAAATAAAATAAAAAAAATATAGGAAAAGACATCGATCTTAATCGAGATGCTTTGTGTTTTATCGATTTCCTATTTATCACCGCATTTTCTCTTTCTTTCTTTCTTTCTTTCTTTCTTTCTTTCTGTTCATATATTATGAGTCTTCCTGTTTTTCTTCATTATATCCATATCATCATTTCTTTCTTTCTTTCTTTCTTTCTTTCTTTCTTTCTTTCTTTCTTTCTTTCTCATTCATTTTAGATTCTATATTTTCTTTTTCTTTCTTTCTTTCTTTATCATTCTTTTAGATTGTATATCTCCTTTCTTTCTTTCTTTTCGATTCGACTCTTTCTTTCTTTCTCATTCCTTTTATGTTCCATATTTTTTGCCTTTCTTTCTTTCTTTCTTTCTTTCTTTCTTTCTTTCTTTCTTTCTTTCTTTCTTTCTTTCTTTCTTTCTGTTAATATATTATGAGTCTTTCTGTTTTTCTTCATTATATCCATATCATCATTTCTTTCTTTCTTTCTTTCTTTCTTTCTTTCTTTCTTTCTTTCTTTCTTTCCTTCGCATTCATTTTAGATTCTATATTCTTTTTCTTTCTTTTTTTGTTTATCATTCTTTTAGATTGTATATTTTCTTTCTTTCTTTCTTTCTTTTCGATTCGATTCTTTCTTTCTTTCTCATTCCTTTTATGTTCCATATTTTTTGCCTTTCTTTTCTTTCTTTCTTTCTTTCTTTCTTTCTTTCTTTCTTTCTTTCTTTCTTTCTTTCTTTCTTTCTCCTTCATTTTAGATTCTGTATTTTCTTTGCCTTTCTTTATCATTGCTTTTAGATTATATATTTCTTTCTTTCTTTCTTTCTTTCTTTCTCATTCATTTTAGATTCTATATTTTCTTTTTTTCTTTCTTTCTTTATCATCCTTTTAGATTGTATATTTTCTTTCTTTCTTTTCGATTCGACTCTTTCTTTCTTTCTCATTCCTTTTATGTTCCATATTTTTTGCCTTTCTTTCTTTCTTTCTTTCTTTATTGTTTTCTTTCATTCTTTCTTTCTTTCTCCTTCATTTTAGATTCTGTATTATCTTTGCCTTTCTTTATCATTGCTTTTAGATTCTATATTTTCTTTCTTTCTTTCTTTCTTTCTTTCTTTCTTTCTTTCTTTCTTTCTTTCTTCTAAATATTTATCAATATTGTTTCACTTCTTTGTTTCAATTAAAATTGAAACTAGACAAAATAAAAATGCTTTGATATTCAAATTTTTGTAGTCGCGGTTTCAGTGTAGATTTCTTTCTCTATGTGTATGTCCGTTTTTGCGCGTGTGCTTTTGTGCTCTACGCCATTTTGTGACTTTTCCGATTGAGTTTATTGATTTTTCTGAAATTAATCAGATTCATCTTGATAGAATCAACCGATAGATGAATAATCGAACATCTAAACAAATAAACATTCCAGAAAACAAAACCCTATCAATCATGATATTTTGAATTTTCAATACTAATTGGCCCTTATTTTATTGTTGAGATATCTACGACCAAATATAAAAAGAAAACCCTTCACATTCCCCGACTTCCTTTGATGCTTTCTTTTCGTATGTATTAAAATCCAACCCCAGCAAGGGTTCCTATTAATTCTCTTTTGTTTTTTCAAATGAGCGTTTTCCTCTTATTCAGTTAACAACATCGTTCAAAGCTGAAAAAGCTATCATTCAGTTCGCATTAATCTTTCATGAATTTTGTCTCATTTTTTTTTTTTTGGTAGAGAGGGAAGGGTTCGCATTATTTACACTATTTACACTCAGACTATAGTCCCGGTCTGTGTTATTGTTATCACAACGTTTCAGTCGTTGTTTCCTTGTCCCTTCATCAGGTGATTGTCGATCCAGGGATTTCGAAATGAACCTTTTATTTAATCTACAATAGTAGATTGTTCTCATTCTGCTATCGATGCAAGGGATAATCAGAATTCCGACAACATTCTATCAGTTCGGTTCGTTAGAATTCTGAACATTATGATCGAGTTTGCCATTTTGGGTTAGTATATGAATTCCATCACAAAATGTGCCACATAATAAAACGGATTTATTGTTGGAAACGACATCAAACTAATATAATAGGAATATTTTTCAAGCCTTCAGAAAATCGAATCTAGTTTAAATGATAGAAAGAACTTTCTGAAACTTCTTTGTCGTTTAGTTTCTCTAAAATTTCAGTAAGGAACTCAGTCGAGATCTGTGTTGAATGGAACTGTATTTGGTGCAAATCCAAGAGTTTTTCAAGTCTTCACTCAACGAAACAGCATACACTTAAAAATACTAATTGCTATCCTTATAATTATAGAGTTTCATTCGTTATGAATTCTACTTTCCTAATTGTTCTTGTCTTTCTTGAAAGTGTCTACCGTATTATTTGAAGTAGTGTGGAATGTCAACATCTTGATTATGTCATTATTTTCTCTTCTCAAGCCCAGTAACTGTTATCACTCTTTCCAGTATTGATAGAGGTTTCCTTCCTAACCTTTTATTTGAAGTAGTGTGGAATGTCAACATCTTGATTATGTCATTATTTTCTCTTCTCAAGCCCAGTAGCTGTTATCACTCTTTCCAGTATTGATAGAGGTTTCCTTCCTAACCTTTTATTTGAAGTAGTGTGGAATGTCAACATCTCGATTATGTCATTATTTTCTCTTCTCACGACCAGTAGCTGTTATCACTCTTTCCAGTACTGCTTGAGAAGATAAAATAATGACATAATCAAGATGATGACATTCCATACTAGTTCAAATAAAAAGTTAAGAAGGAAACCTCTGTAAATACTGGAAAGTGCAATAACAACATCTGAACATCTAACCTATTTTCCTGAAAAATTGATTCAAGGGAAAGATTTTATAAATTTCAACCAAACGTAGTACTGACTGCTCGGTCAACGCCGTTCGAATGGTTCGTTTTTAGCAAACGACTAATATTCCTGTTACCGTTAAGTGTAAAATACTTTATTTTATATCTCAATATCTTTATGTCCCGCTCATTTCCGTTTTTGTTTTTGGATCACTTTTTTTATAATGTTCTCTCATCCATGTTGACTTAATTCCAAGTGTTATTCGTGACATTTCACTTCCCATTGATCTTAGTGAATTTCAAAGTTTGTTTTCAATCGATCTTCGGCGTTTTTCACGTCATCGCTGGCATTATACATTTATTATACACTTTACGTTTTAAGAATACTGGCAAGGGCCTTTTCATCCTATCTTTATTTTCGTTAAATGCTTTCCACCTTGTAGTTACACGTCTTTTGATTTTCGTTTTCTTTCTCTTTCTTTAATGTTATCAACTGTCTTCGGTAGATGTATTCCTGGACTTCAAGTGTTTCATCATCTTTTTTTACATCCTTTTTTTTCGGAACGTTACAAATGAACATTATTAGAGATCATAGAATAGAACTGCACAGACTCATTTTTAACTGTAAAATTGAAAGAGATAAAATTATCCTCAGATAGAAAAAATATACTATTAAAGTTGCTGAGAAATCAATGGCAGATGAATGAAATAATGAAAATTTGCTAATCTTAACGCCTTTAAAATAATACTCCTCTCCATTAATCATCTTAGCGATCCTTTCCGCTTTCCATCATCAAGGTTGATGATAAGCTGACTCATTGCTCCTTCTCATGCTAACTTTCTCTGCTGACATGTAGTGAAAAGATTATATTGAATCCATTGCTAGGTCTGCTGACATGAAAGATGATTCACTGTATCATGCTAGACAATTTTCTCGCCTGAATCTATCTAACATTCTCTGTCATTCGTCCATGCTGCGAATATTACTGCCACATA
>CAHIKZ030004609.1:420000-460000 GCA_903632075.3 Acanthosepion pharaonis
GCACGTGGAACTAGAACAGTCTACCCAAATGAGCGAAATAAAGGGTTCAATTCGACATTCTAACCATCTGAAGAAGCCCGGAGCGTAAAACGGCCGAAACTTTGTGATAAATACGGAGAAAATGTTTGGTTACAATGAAAGCTTTTTCTTTGAGTTAATCTCTGTATTTATGTATACTACAGTTCAAAAGTTTGAATCAACCGCCAGAATTAGCATAAAGGAGAATATTTTGACGGGAGCAAATTTTAATCATAAAATGCTCTTTTTCTTTTTCTCATAATAAAATTTCCAATATAAAATCATGTCTCACTTTATTTTTGATCATATATAACAACTTTCTCTCATTCAAAGTACCAAAATACTTTGGGACCAAAATAAAAATTATCAAAGGTTCCCTCAAACTTTTTGAACTGTAGTGTACATGATAGGTTAAAATCGACAAGCTATTCAACTACGCGTTTCGCTCCTTATAGCAAACGTCCGTAAGCTGAAATGAGTAACAAACCCGTATTCGAATGAGGGGCTGAGCTAATATATATATATATATATATATATATATATATATATATATATATATATATATATATATATCCTCATCAGAAGCTGTCAGAAGATCAGTGCTATTTTCTCTGTTAGTTCTTATATGGCATCGGGCTATTCATATTCTTGAGATAATGAGTAGTATTGCACAAGAGCTTAGTCTGAGATTGACCATAAAGGGCTATGAGATCAGTGCTCTTTCAATATTAATTCTTCTTGGTAAATTATTTGTTCTTTTAATCAGACTGATATTTTTCAGTCTAAATTGTAGTAAGATGTGTTACGGTGAACAGCCGCTGTGTTTAATGCAACAAAGGAACTAATTTTCAAATTTAGTTGGGCTAACCTGTAAGTCAAACAGATGTTAACGGCTTAACTATGAAAAAAATTTTCTAGAAAGTTTGTTCACTGTGTCGAGCGAGAAAATTGTTCATTCCAGAATCTTATATACCTATAAGTCTACCATTCGTCCATCCATAAAATATTGCTGTCACATATGGTTCACTGCCCCTGCTATTTACTTTCAGCTCCTTCATAAAATCCGAAGAATCAGCAATATTATTGGTCCTGATCTGGCTGCTCAGCTTCAGTGACTATCCCACCGCCGTAAGGTTGCCTTTCTGTGTCTTTTCTACAAATACTTTCAGGGTAATTATTCAGAGGAACTATTGAATATCGTACATTATTTACATTATTCGGACTATTGTCCTCATCTTTTTCACCATATCTATCACAACGTTTCGGCCGTTGTACGCTCCGGCCTTCTTCAGGTGGTTGGAATGTCGAACTAAACCCTTTATTTCGCTCACTATATAAATAAAAATAATGTACATAATACCTCATCTCAGAAATATAGACAGATTCTTGAATATCGTATCTAGACTTTTTAAATTTAAGCGCAGTACTAGACAGGCGCCTAGGTCTCATCAATTTAAAGTTGATCTGGCTAGATGTAACCGTAAATTCTGTGCTAACAGTTTCTTTTCTCGCACTTCTCGCTTGTGGAATTCCCCTTCGGCTCCATGATTTCCAGCCAACTTTAAACCGCAAAAATTTAAATGCAATGCCAATCGCTATCTACTGCCCTCCTGATTCTTCTTTCCACTACCCGCGGATTATTAATGTTTCTCTTCCTAATTCTTCGACACACTGTAAACACTTGTGTCTTAGTGGCTTTACTCCCTTGCATGGTGTGATACCAATTTTAAAAAATCCGCAACATCTGATAAGAATCTTTATTACCTCATACTCATATTCCAACAAACTTTTTTTCACACACGAGTTTGTCGTGTATTCTACTTTGATGATTCTTTCTATAAAGAAAGAATCGTGCAGCTGAATAGCTTTTCCACAATAGTTTTGAGATTATTCTTCGGCCTACTAGCACAAAAGCACATACACAAACACACACACACACATATATATATATATATATATATGTGTGTGTGTGTGTGTGTGTGTGTGTGTGTGTGTGTGTGTGTGTAGTGGAAGCACAGTGTGATAGCAGCTTGGATTGAGGAATCGGAGAGCCGAGTTCGAATTCCAGTCGAATCCATTGCATTCACTTACGTGCTACTACCCTTGGGAAAGGTGTGAATCCTCTTCTTCTCCCTCCAGCTATGGGTAAATAGCAGGACAGACTGGGTTCTATAGACTTGGATGGCAACTGGTCTAGGAGAAGGACAACTCTGAATTCAAAACCTGCGGAGCGCCGTTTGGGGACTTTGTGGTACGTAGTGCGCCAGGTCTCTGTATTCGGCCCTTCAAAAAGTGTGGATGGTCCTGCACGAAACCTTCACCACTATAATCAAATTTCATGTGCTGGGTGTCGAGCTGTCAGTTTTCTAGGAACTGATCTGTTTGACCCTCATACGTCTAATTCGACGGGAGTGTCAGGTACACACACACACACACACACACACACACACACACACACATATATATATATATATATATATATATATATATATATATATAATACGCAATAAAATCCAAAATTACCTCATATGTGAAATAAGCCTATTCCAAATGACGAAAAATTCGTCCATGTTATTCAACTCCGGTACAGACTGAGTTCGTGTCAGAATTTGAAATTTAACTGTGACAGGTACCAAAAAAAAAAAAAAAAAAAAAAAAAACGTCGAAAAACTAATACAGAGTTTACCCATTTCAATATTTCAGTCAGACGAAAGGCACGAGGCAGTGGTCAGGGGAAGGTTGTAGGTATTAGTTATTAAGTAAAGAGGTTTTATAAAATTAAACCCGGATATTAACCTTATGACATTAAATTGGGGTTAGATGAAGACTGAAGTGTTAATTTGTAACTCAGAGAGGAACAAAAAACTTTTTTTAACAAAAAACAAACAAACCTTAACCTTAAATTATATAAAGTTATATTTAAACATATAAAATTGTACTAAAATTACTCTTTCAAAGACAATTTATATTTAAAAAATGAAGACTGATACATATTAAACATGCCTTGAGTATATATTTAACAGAAAAAAACAACATAATAATAATATTGCAAGATTTATTGTCATAATAAATTATTTGTTCACATGAGCGCCATTTCGACGGATAACTTCAAAAACCCTATTAATCATAGAATCTGTCAAATGTTTTTTATAGTAGCATGTTGGATTGCCTCTGTCTGATATTCGCTTATAAGATATCTTTCTCGAAATCAAAAATGAAAAAAAAATGCCTAAAAGTGGAACTAATGTAGATTAACATTAGAAAGAATTCTCTTATACAGTTCAGTAGTTGGAAATTAAATATATCTCTGACAGAAGAAACTTATGTTGAACTATTGAGAGCATCGTAAGTTTATACGATGGGATCCAGATTATGAGAAAACGAAAGTAGACCACCATTAGCCTCTCCATCGATCAACTGAGACGACATTGAAACAAGAAAGAAAGAACTGCATCATGGATGATAGAAATTTTTAGAAATAGATATTCGGAAGTGTTCGTTTAAACACAACCACTGGATAAACCGCAAATATTTCAATAACCAAGCAGCTTAAATAAATTGCTTAAAAGTAGATGTCTGTTTAATTTTGTCTAATATATATATATATATATATATATATATATATATTTGGCATGTATACATTCACGAGACATTCACGAGGAATTTTCGCTACACTTCCAACCTTTGAATTTCAACATACAAATGCGTATATATAGACACAACACCACCCATATACATACATATGTCATATCCGAAACTGTCCACATATGTTTATATATGTATAAGTCCCGACGGACGACCAAGTGTGTATGTGTGTCTGCATATCTCATCGGGCCCATGAACATGCATCTATGTTTGCGTTAGCGCGATGACATCACAACGACGATTCCCCCCACTCCCATAATAACACCAATACACGTAATCTACATAAACCCAAAATTTTTTGAAAAATTAATCAGTTTGTCTGACGATCGCAAAAGTGTGAAACCCAGGATCACAAACTCACATCAATCCAACCAAATATGTTAGCTCTATCTCTGATATTGAGCGCTTCTAATAAGTACCGCGCATATAATATATAAATAATTATATATATATATATATATATATATATATATATTTATTTATTTATATTTATATACACACACTTTTCACACACACACACACACACACATATATATATATATATATATATATATGTTGCACATTTTATGTTATATATATATATATATATATATATATATATATATATATATATATATATATATCCGAACCACATTAAAAGCTTGGTAGTAAAATTTAGGATTCCTCGGTTTTTATTGAAATGATTTTGATAAAATTTCTCCAGTTGATTTGTACAATATGGCAACGTGATTGTTAGGTTTGCGTTATTTTGTTTAACGTCTTTTATTTTTTTTATTTATTTCAACTATTTGGCGAACTACGGTAATAGCTTTTAAGGAAAGAGCCCATCTCGACATTTTTTAGGTGAAAATGAAAGCTGATGATACATATTGAGTATACCTTGAGTATATATTTAACTTAAAACAATATTAATATTACAAGATTTATTGACATAATTCTTTCGACACAAGAGCGCCATTTCGACGGATAACTCCAAAAACATTATTAGTCATGAAATCTGTCATTTTTTTTTATTGTAGCAGGTAGGACTGCTTCTGCTGCAGCTTTGATGGTCACCCATAAAATATTTGTCGACCTAAATTGGCGCCAATCGGTTTAAACATCTTGTTTAATGATGGACCAAAGATTTTTTATAGGGTTGAGATCCGGAGAGGCAAGCGGCCACAGAATTAACTTTTCACTTTGTATGCGGTAAGATCTTAGGAATGCTTGAATGAACTTGGCAAAATGGGAGAGATCGTTGTCATACAGGAATACTAGAGTTCTTAGAAGTGTCAGATGTGTGTGATCTAACCATGGATCCAAGACCTCTTTTAGGACATTGCAGTAGACGCCTGCGAGCACTTGAAAGACTTCAGCTCACATACATGACTCGCCGACCCTGTTGTTAACGTTGTAAACGCTGGTGACGTTCATTTCCAAAATAGACCCAACCATTTGCCCAGCCGTCCGGTCCGCCAAGGGTCGTCCTTGTCTCGTGAATTAACAGAACACAATTCGTGTCCAATGTCATATACTTCCAAGCCTATTGAAGCCGCAAATTCTTGTGACAGGGCATTATAGGAAGCAGTTTCAAAGGAAGCCCGCACGGAAACCAAGGTCCTGAGGATGCGATTTCTGTTGGTTTTCGGTACATGAGGAAGTCCAGCGGCGGTGAAAATGGCTTTGTTTGTTTGTTCGGGTTTCCCACTTGACTTTTGGATAATATTCCTTAAATCCGTAGCTGCCATAGTCTTGGAGGTCATTGGCGAAGGAGAATTTTGAGAGGGGAATTAACAGGAGATAACTAACATCTATTAGACATGGCTTGAACATTAATATTCCATGGTTTTAATTTATTACATTGGAATCGTAATCACAATCCATTTCATCAGAATTGGATTCTATCCTCATGAGAATTTATGTACATATTATTATGTATATATATATATATATGAATTGAAAATGGCTAAATGTATAGCCGAAAGCGATCGGATAAACGGATGTTTTTTTTTATATAATTTACCCTCTGAAAAGAAGAATATTATTAGATCGCATGAAAAATTGTATAAAAAGCTAAATAAAATCACCTTGTTTATCGTATTCAATGAAATGTGCATATATATATATATATATATATATATATATATATATATATATATATATATATATTGACTATATATATAAAGTGTGTGTATATAAATATAAATATATATATATGCGTGTGTGTGTGTGTGTGTAATATAATATATATATTATTATATGGTGGGGTCTGTGTAAAACTGATAGGTAAAAATTGCTATTATTTTTAACTTTTTAAGGTTGATTTGTTATTATTTTAAAGCTGGTTATTTGTTTGTTTTTGATGACTGCCTATATGTAACTGGTAGAAATTGCAGTTTGTAATCCTCATTGGTTTTTATTTGGTGGTGTTTAATTTGCTGGGGGGAGGGAGGAGTGATTTACGTTAATAATTATAGTGGACTAATATCGTAATAATAGTTGTGATGTGGTAGTAATGGTGTTAATAATAATATTTTTGTAGCTAATAGTTATTGTAAAGTGATAGAAGTGGTTAGTAATGGTGGTGGTATGATAACAATAAACGTAATTATTGTGATGGTAGCTTAAACTAGAGTAGAGAGTGATTGTTGGTGTCTTTTATTTATCCGTTTGGTATAAATTCTGCAAATAGTTATTTATTTTCATGCCTACATTTGGAAATTATATCTGATCTTTTGTTTAGTAAATTCTTTTGTGGGGTATGGGATATTATTACTACTTTTTCGTGTCGACATTTTTTTGTAATGTTGCTGTAGGCAGGTGCTTTTTTCAATATTTTCCAGCTTATTCTTGGTGTGATGTTTCTGTGCTTGTGATGCCATATGTATGTGGATAGTGTAGTGCTGTTCGAGTATTTTCTGTTGGTGAATGAAAGGTTGTGGTTGTTTTTTCTCTTCTTGAATGGTCCCTCAGTGGCACCGATGTAGTACATTGGGCTGTTGTTTGCACTTACCTTGGCTTTACATATTGTATTCGTATGTTGGCAATTTCCCTGGAGTGCACATGTTGTTCTGTTTCTGCAGTTGCATTTTCGATCTTTGCTTTCATTTTTGTATGTTGTCATTTTTGGGGGGCTTTTTATTATTTCTGTTATGTTAAAATCAGTTACATCTGCACCAAAAAATATAACAGAAGAACAGTGAAGATATGCGATTTGAGAAAATGAATGAGTGATTGTGTTTTAAAGGAAAAATCTAACTTTGTTTGATTCTGAAGCTATTTCTAGAGAGCAGTCAAAGCATACCAAATCAGACAGCGGCTTCTCCTGCAAGGGGAGAGGCAGGATCGAATATTGCAGGGTATTTTTCTTTATTAAATTTTCTTGAGTACACAAGCCGGTAGACGAAATGAATACTGTTTAAAATAAATGGAGCATCTACTCAAATGAAGCCATCCACAAAAAATACGTTTGAAGTCATGGAAGAATGTTTATGTATTATAGATCTGAATAGATTAATAACAGATTGCGAAATATATTAGATTGCCCGATAAATATATCTAGCTAGTGAGTTTGATAGTTAGGAAGAAGCTTGGGGAATTATACAAAAATGTAGATAAGAAAGTGAGAAATGTAAGAAAACCCTATGGATTATACCCATAACTCATAAAACCTTCTCCTGATAACTCTCTCATAAAACCGTCCCCAACCCAATAAATGCAAATGCAATTTTCGTTTCGTAAATGTTGTTGGCAAGTGTAAAAGTAAATATACTCCATTTCCTCTCCCAACCGCAAGAGACATTCAGTTTTCTTGATTGACAGTTCGGTTCCCTAATTATTAAGGCTTTCATCCAACATTCCTGTCTCCTTTTACGATGCGCCGGTTTTTCTACGCCGGTAATTCCTAAATCTAATCAGGCCATAATTAATTTAAGCCAACAAGATATTCGTTACTTGCTTTGCGTCTCCATTTCTTTGGAGCCTACATAAACAATTTTCTTTGAAACTGGCCAATATATATATATATATATATATATATATATATATATATATATATATACGAGATAACGATATGGGGTTTGATATATCAAAAACAGTTGTTGTTTCGTATTTGTTTCTACTACATTCCTAACAATAAAAGACTTAGTCAATACTAAACAGAACAATATTTTAAGACGCGAAGAAGGTGTTTACTCCATTGTCTGTAACAATAGCCTCAAAATATATAGAGATTTTCCAAGCGTAGCTTAGAAGGGGCACAAGGACGAAAATATAGGGCACCCAGGGAGGATCGAATTCACCCGTAATTGTTCTAGTAAGACAAGCTTGCTAACCATTACCCCACCTCGATATGCACATTTCCTGATTTTCTAAGCGCAGCTTAGATGTGGTACAAGGCCGAAAATATGGGGCATCCAGTGAGGATAGAACTCACTATTCAGTCGTATTGCTTTAGCGAGACTAGCTTGCTAACCATTACACCACGCCGAGGTGCCCAAAGTCTCAAAATATATATATATGAGAAATCTCATGGAATCTAAACAAAAAAAAAAATTATCTGAACAAAAAAGGGACATTTTATAAAATAATACGTCAAATGCGTTGGTTGCCCATCGTAACAAAACTGACCACAATTTTGCATAAAAATGCTACACTGATCAAAATAGGAAATAATTCATTACGATGTCATTGTCTAGAGAGTGCATTAATCGCATCTACAGTAAATTGGCTCTTACATTTTACCATTCCTAACAGATTTTCGAATATCAGAGTAAGGAATATCTATTTACAAAAGTGATGGAAAAAGATTCAAAATGAATTCAGCTATTGTCTCAAGGTCCTTGATAAAATCCAAAGACAGATATGCAATGTAATTGGCCCTGATCTGTCATCTCGTCTGCAGTCGCTCTCTCACAGAAGTGCCGTTGCCTCCCTCTGTCTTTTTTTTTACAAATACTTTCACGGTAACTGCTCCGATGAGCTGCTTTCGCCGGTTCCCAGAATTCATGAATTTAAGCGTTCTACTAGGCTGGTATCTCGCTTTCACTGTCGAAATGTAACCGTCTCTTTTACTTCAATAGCTTCATGTCTCGCATGTCTCGCCTCCCCTATTCCTGTTTCCCTGATAGCTATAATCTCCAACTATTCAAATGTAACGCCAATCGACGTCTCTGATCTATCCCCTATCCTTCTCTTCATCCTTTCCTCTATCACTCCTCTTTGCTCTCACTCCAACTCTCTGTAACCCCTTGCGTGCTAGTGGCTTCCCGCCTTGCTTGGTGTTGAATGCTAAAAAAAAAAAAAGATAAAAAAGAATTCTAAAATCCCCAGCACCCGTCTGCCGTGCACATGTGGAGTTGTATGAACAAATTTAGTCCGATGAAGTACTGAAACATGAAACCAGTCAAAAGTAATTTTTTTCCCCTTTCTGTTACAATTTTTCAAACACTTGATATAAAAATATATATTCTTATGTCATATAACCGATTATACGATGAATAATTAATTATTTTCTTTATTATTTATCTATTTATATAGTTCTGTCTATAAATTTAAGTTATAATATGGAGTTTTCATCATGGATTTAACTTTTTAAATATTTTTATATTAAAAGAACCTCCTTGGAATAACACCTACCACTTACGGATTTAGTTATATATATATATATATATATATATATATATATATATATATATATAAAAAGAAAGAAAGAGTGAACAAAACAGTGCTCAATGTAAATTTACAGAGCATAAATATTATAAATTAACTGATTTAAAATATGTTTTTTTCGCTACACAGTAATAACCATGTTTCAAAAATGGAAGCTGAAAACTTTAAATTTAATTATATAATTAAATTAAAAGCATTAGCTCCGTTTCATCTTCAAGCGAATATTGGAATAACTTGTTTTTAAATTTATTGAGTTTTAAACGCACGTATAAATTCATAATTTACTGTTTCCAAGGATACAGAGAAATCCAATCATTCAGATAGAGGCGGTAGCGTGTTCATTTTTTATTAATTATTGTTGTATCAATTATGAGTTACGTTCGAAAAAGTGGTTAAGTTTAGAGAGGGTAGGGGTGTATTTTTCAACGAATTTTGACATCCGTTAAACCCATGTCGTATGGGTTTTTTTATTATTATTAAAGCAAAACCTTTTTTGGTATTTTTTTCTTACTTGTATATACTTAAAGATTCTTTCTAGAGGTGTTTAAAGGGTTAGATTACGTTTTATTTAACTACAATTTTAAAATATTTTTTACTCTTAATTACTAATAGACTATATTTCTTTTTAAAAACAAGTAAATGCAGTAGAATTACTTACATTATTTAAATTCATTTTTTCATATCAAATATAAGTATGTATATTACCAGCTCCCGTTTTTTAATTTTATTTTTACATATTATTTAAGGAAAATTGTTGACAATGACGACAAAAAATAGCTATTTCATTTCTCTGATTCAGTAAATTTTTATTTTTTATAAACTTAGTAATATTTAGCTTCTCATGTATGCACAATGGAGATGGGTCATTTAATGACCTACATATTCTAGCTTTTCTTATTAATTTCCATTTTACTGTAGGGGTTTTATTTGATTCTTTTAAGTGCCAGAAATACTTTGAAAGCGATGTCTGATTTCTGTATTTATTTATCTTAAATGAAGTTTGATGTTGATTGAACCGCTTTTTGAATTCATGGCTTGTGCAACCTATATAGATTTTTATGTTTTCGGCATTTTCAATAGATGAGATATTGCATTGGTATACTAATGATTCCATGTGACATTTATTTTGTAGAGGACAGTTGTGAGGGTTTCTAAAGTTACATAATTTTTGTTTATCTTCATCTATTTTTAATTTTATTTTTGTATTGTCTAAATTTCTTTGGTTTTGGTCTAAGTGTTTATTGAAGATATTAGCATTATGTTTCTTAATAATTTTTTCTAAGTTTTCAGTACAGCTGTAACTTAATTTTACTGTATTTTTATTGAAAATAGTACTTAGTTTACTTTCTCTAGGAAAGTGCTTAACTATTAATGCAAGGAATTTTTGTCTTAATTTGTTCTTTACCATTTGGTTGAATGGGCGGTATACCAAATTATTTTTTTACTTCTGTTTTTTTCTATGCTTTCCAGTTTTCTTTTTTATATAAGTTAGTTTTGGGTTTTTGTAGCCACTATCTTTTAGAGCTTTATTATAGAAATTAATATGTTCACAGAAAATCTTCTCATTTGCTGAATTTGTACTTTTTTTCCCGATAGATGAAGCTATATGTTTAATTATAAATGGAGGATGATTTTATTTAGTGTGTATATATATATATATATATATATATATATATATATATATATATATATATATATATAAAGGATTGGCATTGGGTTTTTTATAAGGTATGTATACATTTTTCATTAAATCTAATGTTATATCAAGGGAGTTAACTTTTTTTATTTAGTGCTTACTGTAATTTTTCAGTTTAGGCTTTTACATTCTTTATATAATATCTTTCTAATTTTATCGATTTTAAAGTTAGTCGAGTTCCTTATAACCATAAGTCCATCATCTCTGTATAAACCAATGTCAGTTATATTAATTTCACGGTGCGCTGTAAGATTGTATATTATAAAAAGACCTATCAGATCGGAAGACACGGCTGAGTCTAGTGATCATATTGTGATGTCAAAATGATCATATCAATTTTTTATCCATTGTTCACCTTTATGTATCAGTACCGATTTTTTTTTTCATTTATAATAATGTTCTTTTCATCTTCAGTAATATCTGTGTACTGAGTAGCAAAGTCCAACGCATTCATGAACAGTTATTTAGATATTGATTGATAATAATTTTCAATATCAAACTGCATTAGTGTACAGTTGGTTTTCGCCTTTATATAAGCAAACCAGTTTGTCACGTCTTTGCTATTAATCCAAAGTTTCAGGCCTATTTTTTTCTTTAATTTGTTGATTTACCCTTTCTAGGATCATTTTACTAATTTTTCTGATCTCAGGTCTTGTTGGGTTTATTACCCTTGTAGTCGGATTAGCCTCGAAATCTTTTGGCAATTAAACATCTTTTCCCTTTAAACTAGTCTAAGTTGTGTTTGATTAGTCGATTTCTGTAGTGGATCGGAAGCAGACACACAAACAAAAAAAAGAAACTATATACAAGTCCAGTGTGCAAAACAGTGGTACACAGTCGAATAGGCAAATCAATGAAACAAATGCTGACTATCTCTGTTCTTCAATCTCAGGTAAGTAATTCGTCTTGCCAAAAACAATTCTCTCCTTTCAATGAGCGTACCATGATTTTATGCACCTGGCCAGACATCGCTCAGCAAATGAGTACCCAAAAACAGTCTCTAAAGATGGCTTCAAGCGACACCACCACTTCCATACGAAGCGCTACCCGATTCACCTTCAGTCTGAAGCAGGCTTGTTCGCCGTTTCCACACTGTTTGGCGAAACTTACACGCCACTCTGGCCCTTTTTGTGTAGCCGATGTAAATCTTCGCTATAATGACTATTGGCGTTGTATATACATTGTTTGTATGTCGTAGTTGACAGGAAAAGAAGAAGCTATGAAAAAAGAATTGTGAAGAGAAAAAATAATTACATAGCAATTTCAACAGTAAACAATGAGTGGTTGATTGATTTTGTTTAGCAGCATATCAACACCTTATGTGTCATTTAATGCCGAAATCTAGATATTTTGAATACAATTTTATGGCTTCAACTAAATACATTTTGTATGCAGTTTTATACCTTCAATTACAGATAAAAAGCATTGGTGGTCATTTTGCTATAAAATGTACTGGTAGTACTTCTACAATTAAATGTATTATTTGACGTTCTATTATAAAATATATTGCTACTCATTTTGTTTTAAAAATGTCTTGTCGGCCATTTTACTATAAATAGGTATTGTTGAAAATTTTATTGTATAAAAATATATTAAATGCTATGTATATTTTATTCTTTTAAACGGTATGAATACCTTTCTTCTGTCCCCACCTATGGGTAAATAGCAGGCTAGACCGGGTTCTATAGACTTGGATGGGAACTGGTCTACCGCAGAAAGAAATGGCAACCTACTGAGGGGAAAAATATGCCTCATCAATCAAGTATCGAAAGATACATGATAGTCTAAGCGTATATCACGTATGGCACATAAGTGACTAAGTGTTTTTTTAGTGTTCACTAATTGCCCATAGCTGGGACCTGGGAATAAAAGTAATTAAAAGGTTGTTCTACGTTCCTCAAAACCTTCAATCTATCGATCAGAGGCATTGCTGCCGGATGTAGTTTATCGCCATACCCATAACTACAAAAAAAGGGAAGCTCATTGGAACAACCGCTATAAAATACTTAGAAAAAAGTCACAGGAAAGTTACGTTACGGCGGTGGGAAAGTGACGGAAGCCGATATGTCTGGTTAAGACTACTAACATTGCAGATTCTTCTTTGGATGTTATCAACAATCTCGAGATGCAATGATTCCATTCTCTTTACCAATTTTTCAAAGCATCCTACAAAATTATTTTCCAGGATTGCCATCAGCTGCTTCGTCGCAATTCATTTTAACCTTATCCGCAACGGAAGGCAAATGTAATTTATTTTTGTTTTCTTTTTTAAATATTTTCTGTCTTTATTGAAATTGTTTCCTGAGCGATAAGCCCCCAAAACTTTCGGTATATTCCTTGCAGTTAATCGAATATCGATTATTCATTTCAGCTTTTAGTTTTTTTTTTAAATTATCTGCACGTGTATATTATCAGGCCTCGTAATAGTTTCCCGAAAATTATTTATTTTCTTTTTTTTTTTTAATTGCTTTCTATTTAATTTGTTTCATCTCAAGTCATAATTAAATTCCTTGCCTCTTTTCTTTCAGTTTTCTCCAAGCCAAACTTGGTTGAGAGTCTAAATCCCATGAGCGGCGGAACTAGTTTAAAAACCCAATATCCATGCGTAATCAGATAAGAAAAAAAAAACATTAAAAAATTATATATAAATACATACATTAATGTTAAAAGCAAATATCTTCAAGAGATATATTCGTTTTGAAAGTTAATATTGCCAAATATTTCCACTATATAGACTATTTTCTATAAAATATATACGTTATAGCAGACGACATGTCACTCTTACAATATGGTAATTTCTTCTTTTACGTGGGTGGGGCTGAAATGTTCAGAGACTCACTACGAAGGAGTGATGCTAGAACTGTGAAATCTTGCATGCATTAATTTCAACTCGTCTTATTAATAACTGCATTATCTTTTTCCAGGAATGTGGGTAGGCTGAGATGTTCGTAGGCTGATGGTGAAGGAGTCATGCTAGAGCTGTGAAATCTTGCATGCAATCATTTCAACCCTTCTTATTAATAACTACATTGTTTCTTTCCAGGTATGAGGCTAGGCTGAAATGTTCATATGCTGACTATGAAGGAGTGGATGCTATAGCTGTGAAATCTTGCATGCATTAATTTCAACTCTTCTTATTAAGAACTGGATTTTTTCTTTCCAGGTAAACTGACATGTTACTGTTCAAAGAAAACTTCAGATATAACTAGTACCGACTTCTCTTGAAAATTAACAAAGTTTTCTTCACCGTGTTATCAGGTACTTGAAGAAAAAGAGTTTAGCCACCAAGGACATTCATGATGACATGGTTGCTACCCTAGCTTTATCAACAGTGCAAAATTGGACAGCTGAATTTATGAGGGGAAGAGAGTGTCTTGAAGATGGCCCAAGGTCTGGATGTCGCGATTGCCACCTCCGAGGAAAACATTGATTGTGTTTACCACGTGGCGATGGATGATAGGCGAGTGACTATAAATCCACTAGCAAATGTTACTATTATATCCCGTGAGAATGTTGAGAATATTCTGCACAATTTTTTTTTTTCAAATTTAAACTATTACTGACAATAAAATTAACCATTGCGTGCCGACAACAAATGTCAAAAATATTGCTTGTCACCCAAATTCCAAATTGATAAAATCTTTAAACTTTCTCCCCATAAAGTTTTGCTATGAATCTGGTAGAACATGAGAGGTTTATCTATAACTAGAAAATATCTGAAAATAATATCACCATACGAAAGTGGGATGAAAAGTTCATAGGCTGACAATGAATGAGTGGTGCTAGAATTGTGAAATATCGAATGTCTAAACTGAGTTCAATACGTGAACGCATCGACCAGTGTATCAAGATCGACCAAAATGTAACTATCAACATGGGACAAACTGTTGTGATGAGAGAACCCAATTTCCCCATTCACGATAATGGACGGACTGGTTGCCGATTAAGTACGACCACAGCGGATAGTGAAAAAGGTCTTTGTTTGTTAACACCTATTGAGGTTAGCCTACTCCTGACTCTGTCTCTGTATTTTGACATACCTACATCCGATTATAAAATTATTATTGAAAACCAACACTCGAATTTACTTTGTTTATTATATCTTGCACGAGATATAACACAAAAACTAGTTTATACCAACAAAACAATCTACAGTAACCAATTCAATGAAAGACACATAATTGTAGAAACTATAATTATATAAAATAAACAACCTACACCCTTGTTCAAATTAAGTGAAACAACCAATTCAGTTTCTTTGCGCCCTGGGTATGACGATAAACTACCTCCGCGTCCAGAGTAAGACAATAAACTACGTCAAACAGTAAGGCATCTGATCAGAAGGCTTCGAGGAGCGTGGAACCTTTTCTTAGTTGATGGTGTTCCCAGGTCCACACTGACCCGGGGTGGTAGCACCTGTTAGGGTCCCAGCTATGGGCAAATAGTTAACCCCGAAACTGAGGTAAAAAGCATTATAAATGTGTAACAATAGGTTTTAATACCAGAAATACTTTGTAAAAAATTATTACCAGAAATAAATTTTCAGAGAAAAAAAATATTACCAACAATACGTTTTTGAAAAAAAAACTATTACCAGCAATACGTTTTTGAAAAAAATAATATTACCAGCTATATCTTTTTGAAAAATAATATTACCAACTATACGTTTTTGAAAAAATAATATTGTCAGCTATAAATTTTTGAGGAAAAAATATTAACAGAAATAGATTTTTGACAAAACAAAAATATTACCTGAAAAAAAGTTGTCGGTATTAAATAACCCATTGAGGTTGATATGCTGTAAAACAAAACAAAACAAAAAATAAACAAACAAAATCATTTTCTTTTTTTCTCATACGTTACGTTTTAGGCCCACTGGAGTGACAGGGTGTAATCGATTTCTATTTTTTCCTCAGATTATATCATTTGCAGTGGTGTGCAGTAATATGAATCTATTTTCGAGGAGTATGATGAAATTTGTTTGGCCTTGAAAAATATTGCGTCATCCGTGATTGCATCAGATTTTAATCATGCCCAAACACTATTGTCTAGAATGTCGATTAGTTGTCCTACGGCCATTGTCTGCGATGGACTCTACTCCAAGGAAGCGTACGAAAATTGTAATACTGCACGAACACACTGGCAAGCCTTACCACTGAGCAAATCAAAGTACTACAGACTAACCTCGAAACTCTGCTGATTTAAATACAATCGAGAATCGGTGGTCAATCTGCCAGGAACGATTTCGTGGAATGGACATACGAAGTAAACTACATCTGCACTGGGCTATGTTTCATTGGAAAAATACGAAAAAAAAGTAAGTAGTAACGGGATTATTCGTTTTGTTTCAATTAATTTTCACAAACAAATAAAATATAATTCACCACAGGAGATGGCATCTTGAAGTACATATGATATATTTAACGTGCGAATGTTATATTAGTAATAAAAATATATTAAAACTTTGACGTCGCCCTACACAATTTTAAACGACCAATTTTTTAAAGAACACCATGATGCAGAAAAAAGAATTCTAGCTTCTACACAGACACTATATAGAACCTTGATAATGACTGAGAAAGTCGAAAGTACTTGAATAAAATATTAACTTCGTACAGTTTATCCACAACTTCAAGTACACCTTCTCGACACCTTCTCCGAAAATTAGATCTTACTATAAGCGTTATCTTAGTGTGGACACAGATTTGAATTATTAACCCTGTTTTCTTAAACCGTTAAATTAATAATAACCACCAGACTAGATTGAGAAGTTTTATATATGAAGGAAACCGTCGCTATCAATATGGTGATTTTCTTTCGTCTCTTAATGATAATGTTATTAAGCTTATCATATTATTATATGAAAAGAATTTACATAAAATAAATAGAAAAAAAAACTTATCTATATTATTTAATGAAACATTCATCAATGAGAAAATGCTGCCTAAATACACACACACACACATATATATATATATATATATATATATATATATATATATATATATATATATATATATCGTCGTGGGCTTTATCTCATATCCAAGAATTTTATTTCTTCTTTGATGCTCATTTCCCTTCTGATGATGGCGTTGATGACTAAATGACACTAATATTAGTCTGAAGAAGTTTTTTCCGAAGGACGAAACGTCTAATAGAGATTTATTTTTCAAATTTGTTATCCAATTACACACACAATAAGCCTGATATATACATTTGTACAGAAAATCACGGGGACTATAATATGACTTTAGCCATTGGTAGGGCGACATTTATATGTTTTTTTTTTTATTGTACTCCATGTTTTTTTCTAAATGAATCATTTTTAACAGGTACAAAGCGATTTAACGTTTCAATTAGCCATGTCAGATTTATTTCCTTTACTCTTTCGACTTGATTGCCTAAACTTTTAATATGTGATGGGCTGATTGTTCCAATCGGAGGTGTTAAAATTTTGGATATGACTTTCGTCAGTTTGTGGAGAGCGCTACCAATTCCTGTTAGAATGGGGTACATATGAATACCTGTTTTGTGGGTTATAGGAAAATCATAATTTTAGTCTATTCTAGAATGGTGTATTCTATTAGTTTATACCATGACTTCTTTTCATTACTAAATCATTTTCTGAGTACTCTCTTAAATTTCTGTTTCTCTATTTATTTTGTCTTTGTCTATTTTCTCAAAAGTGTTAATATCTTTGCGTAGTAATTTCATTTTATTATTGTATGTTCATCATTACAATTTCCACGTACTTTATCCGAGGAGATGATGCAAATTTCGTTATATTTTGTTGGTTTTCTTAATGAATTCATGTGTCTCTGTGGGAGAGAAATTGAGTGTCATTGGCTAGACAGCATGCCCAGACACGTCCGAAAAAATTAAATTTATAAATTTTAAATTTCAGCGTCCCACACCTGCAGCCTTTCCTGTCGGTACATGATTGAAACCGAAGCTCGCGCTTTCATATCACCTCTTTCCCCTCCTGTAATCCCATCAATGAAAACGTTACTTTAGTCCGACGAAGGCCTACAGGACCAAACGCATTATGAATAATTTCAAACTAGAAGTGAATTTACATTGATTTATAAGCAAAATTCATTCCTTTTTCTAGTGTTATATATGATAATTATAAATAATAATATATAATAATTATAAATAATTTCAACCTAGAAATGAATATAAATAATTTCAAACTAGAAGTGAATTTACATTGATTTATAAGCAAAATTCCTTCCTTTTTCTAGTGTTATTTGAATTAACAAGATTTTTCTCATCGCCTTTAATGGTTTTCAGAGCTCAATTCTTCCTCTAGAACTTTTGTTTATCGTCTTTGAATTTGATTAAATTTTGCCTCATTTCAGACACACGATAATGAAGTGCCATGTCGACACCTGGGAACAAGATGCTATTCAAAAGCTTTGTTGGGAAATTCTACTGAACCAACCATATTCTCCTAATTTAGATATGACCTTTATCTGTCGCTTTCCAACAGTGTGCGAGGCGTCTCCTTCAACAACGACGTGCAGTTGAAAATGTGTCTATGAATTCTTCGAGTCAAGACCAATGAATGCCAAAGAATTGGTAAGAAGTCGTGAACAATGAAAGGGTAATATATTATTGACTGATTTTTAAAAAGTGTTGTTGAGTAATAGCATTAAAATAAATGAAAAAAAAGAAAAACAAATGAATTTATCTCGCAATTCAATAAATATATAATGCAATAAAAAGGCGAATACATTTCACAGACATTTCTAACATTCTACAGAAGATTGTGGTTGTTTTGTCCAGTGTCATTCAAACAAGCCAGTTACTCACTATAGCAATGAACAGTAGCAGTTTTTCTAAACACAATCCGTACTTTGGAGATGAATATTTAGCAAGTTATCAAATTCATATCCAAATACCCTGCCTATTTTACATCTTTTGATCATGACAAACTTAACGAGTAAGCATTTCAGGTGACTACCAGAAGAATTCATGAGACCGTAACAAGTTGTCTTATATTTCATTAGAGTCTAATATAAGTTTTCAAAGGACGATCATACTGTAGAGAGATGGAAGAAGTTCGTAATCAGTCGGTCAGAGATATATTAGGAAATTGTTATCAAGCGACTCCTCTTACACCTGCAAAACGGATATTTCGGCCGATTTGGGGGAACCATGTTTGTCCGACAATAGGTGGTATTTTTTAATCGTTTTTAATCATTTCGCCTCCAGCAAGGCAATGAAACCACTAAGACGCAAAGGGGTTACTGAGTGTTAGAGAATATAAAAAAAAACACTATTAAAGTGAGAGAGCAGTAAAAGAACAAGAATTAAGAAGACAGAAGGTAACAATTGATGTTGCTTTTAAATTTTTGAAAATCAAAGTTTACTGGAAAGCAAGAAACCGGAAGAGAGTTTCATAGACGAGAAGTACGAGAGAAGAAACTGTTAGCATAGAACTTACGGTTGCATCTAGCCATTTTAACGGTAAAATGAGGAAACCTTGCCGCCAATCGAGTACTGCGCTTAAATTCATAAAGTCTGTGTGCCCTTTGATAACATTAGCGAAAATGGAGTTTTTTTTTCTCTTTGGCTGATCAAGAAAAAAACGAAAACTTTGAGTGAGAAGAAATAAAACAACAATAAAAACAAGTGTTAAAACGCTGACTGATGTTGTTTGCCTTTTTTAAATCTACAATCTTGTTCCATTTTACTAGCTTCGGAATTTTCCCGCGGCTTGTAAACGACTTGCTGCAGTAAAGTGGTTATTCAAGCAATAAAGAGCTGAGTCAACTCCCCAGATTTCATTAAGATTTTGCAATAGATGGAAATGAACACTCCAGCAGCAGACAAACATATTACATTGCTTTAGGCCTTCTCATTGATAGTCGTTTGGCGTATATTTCATCCTGCCCGACGATTCCATAGAGTATCAATCAAGACAGGTTTAGGCGCCAGATCTCTTTGAAAATAAAATAAAAGAATCAAAGACAAAAAAAAGATCTCGGTTTTCCTTGCTTTCTAAAAGTCCTTCACGCTTAACGCTATCCCTTCACACAGAGGCAAGCAACCATGCAGAGATTTATCGCTTTCTTTATATGAAGGTGTAATATTCATATCTCCCGAGTATCGAAAGGATACTAAAGTCTGAGTAAGGAATGGCTATGCGGAAAGTGGAATCAACAAACCGAGTTCAAATTTCAGTCTAACCTTTTGTGTTCAATTCGCGTTAATGCTTCTGGGAAAGGCATTGAGTCATATCACCACCATCAGCCAAGAGTTAAATAGCATTATAGAGAGGGCTCTGTAGACTTGGATAGCAGTCTGATGAATAGAGTGCGCTGCAGAATCAGGCCAGAGATAAGACAAGAACAGTGCGTATTCGTCAAAGACACCGGAACAAGGAACACGATATTTATACTCAGAATGTTATCAGAAAGAGCAATAAAAATGCGGAAGAATGTGTACCTGTGCATTATAGATTATGCAGAGATGTTCGATTTACACCGCAAGGAAAGTTGATCCTCTGCACCAGAAGGTTCTTCTCACCGGAGTTCAAATCTACAAATCAACCATTCGTCCTTGCATGGAATATTGTTGCCATATATGGTCTGGTGCTACCGCTGTTCATCCCGAGGTCCTCGGCAAAATCCAGAGACGGACGTGCAACGTGGTTGATCTTGATCTGGCATCCCATCTGCAGTCGCTATCCCACAGACGTGCTGTGGCTACCCTTTGTATTTTCTGCAAGTACTTTGGCAACTGCTCCGACGAGCTACATTCACTGCTTCCCAAACTGCATGAATTTAAGCGCGCTACTAGGTTGGCATCTCGGTCCCACCCTTTCACTGTCGAAACGACTAAATGTAACCATCTCTTCTCTTCCAACAGCTTCTTATCTCGCACCTCTTATCACTTGCTCCCTTATAAGTATAATCTTCAAATATTCAAATGTAATGTCAATCGACATCATCTGATGCCTTGACCTTGATCACTGTCTTTCTTTTTATCGTTTTCCCAAACACCCCCCTCTTTACTCTTACTCTCACTCCCTGTAACCTTTTGCGTGCTAGTGGCATTCTTGCCTTGTTTGGGGCGATATGCTTAAAAATTGAAAAGAAAAAATAGTCACAAAGATTTGTTAGTGCTGCTCAGCAACCTTGACATATTCGGGAAATACATTAGAATATTCAACAACCTATACTGACAGCAAACCTCCTGCATAAGGCAGAAAATATAAAAAATAGAAAGTGTGGTAAGACAAGGATGTACCTTCTCACCGGACGTATTCAACCTATACAGCGAGGCAATTCTGAGAGGGAGTTAGAAGTTGTACCAAGATTCATTTTTTGCGGCAACAATCTTAACAACAAAATTTACGAAATTATTTACACTATTTATATTGGTCGCTATATTCACGAGGTTTCAACCGTTGTACTATCCGGCCTTCTTCAGGTGATTGGACTCAAAGATTTCAATACCTGCCAACAAGCAAAGGTGAGGAAAAACTTGGAGAGTTGAGTTAAAAGGATATAACTGATACTGAGACAGCCGGAAGTGGCATGGCACGTGGAACTAGATCAATCTACTCCCGTGGACGAAATAAAGGGTTCAGTTTGAAATTCCAATCACCCGAAGAATGCCGGACCGTACAACGCTCGAAACGTCGTTAATATAGCAATAATTACAATAACCCATCTCACAAATATAGATATAAGATATGAAGATGACATGGTGTTGATAACAGCTACAGAAAGGAAATTACAAAAGCTCCTACAGTAGACAGAGAAGGAAAGCGAGAAGAAAGGAGTAGTTGAAATTTCTGAGGCACGTAATGAGAAAGGAGTGATTGGAAAATCTGACACTCACAAGACAGATTGAGGGGAAAGCGATAGAGGAAAGAAGCGTATAACATACGTTGTGTCATTATAAAGTGTCTCTAGTTGTAATTGAAAGGGTTAATCACACACTATTGTGACACTGGACATATGAAATTAGGATTAAATGGGTTCATTTGAAAACCCTGTATAGGAATTGGAGAATTGAAAGGGTTAAAAACGTTAAGGTGAAAACATGAATTGAAATATGAGGCGAGAAAAAAAAGAGCGTTTTTTTTTCTTTCTGTATATACGGGAACGTAGAATGGAATGTCGGGTCAAAAATATGATTTGAGATATGTAGAATGTGGATTGCTTGCCGAGCGAGAGGCAGATGGAATTGTTATAAATCGTAAAGCCTGTAATGTAAACAAACTGAAATATGGTTTTGTAAACGTGCAAAGATTTTAATCGGTCATTTTGAAAAGTCAACAGCAATGAAAATTCTCTAACATAAAGAAAATAGGAAAGAATTTATAAACACAAAGGTTGTTACCTGCAAAATTTTGGTTTTGAATACGTAACCGATCACGGGCCGATTGTTTTCAGGATATAGAAAGGAATGATAAACAAAGTTTGTTTTTTTTTGTCGAAGAATGTATTGTTTTGAATAACTGGCCGATTTCTTTGATCTAAAACAGGAGAAAATAATTAATTGATATGATTATTGATGAGTATTGAGGTGCGGTGAGAGTCAGGCGAAATACACAGCATTTAAAGCGAGAGTTGGCAAGAGACGCAGACGAGACGAGACAGCAGCGGACGAAGGAGCTACTGAGCCCCACGTGACTTGCTGCCATGATAATTGCCGATCGACCTACTTTTTTATAGATTAAACAGGCTCCACGTTTTAGAAGAAAAAGACGAAGTGTTACGATAGTTTAACGGGAAGGGTTAATTTTGTTGAATCAAAAACTATATAAACTAATTGAAAATTAACCTGGCGAACTTCGTTATTTTGTTATGTTATTTTGTTTTTTTTGCCAGCGAAAAAAATAATATCTGGGCGACATCATGCCAGGTTGGGGACTCCATAATGATCCCCCTGGGTTGTAGTATCTTGTCTGCTATTTTGTAGATAACATATTGAAGATACAAAAAAGTGTAGCCAGTATAAGTAACGAACAAAATATAGAACGTTGTAGCCTATCATAATTTAAATATAAAAAAGGTCTTCAATATTACAGTACAACATCATTCAGTAGATGGACATTCGTTTTCTTTTATCTGCCGTGTCCCTTCAGGACGTGGGCGATCGTGACCCTTTCACCTCCTCCTGTCTCTTTTAGCTCTTAATATGTTTTGTCTTTTTATTATTTCTCCTGGATCCTGTTCCGCCATCCACTTGCTTCCATTAAATCCATTAAGTATGTCACGCGTTGCTTTTCCCTGTTCCTCTTTGCTTCTATCCGTCCTGTGAGTATCAGATTCTCCAAGCCCTTCTTCCTCATTACGTGTCCCAGAAAATTCAACCGTCTCTTCCTGATGTTAAGTATAAGTTTCCTTTTTGTTTCCATTCTTTCCAAAACCTCGTCGTTGCTGACATGTTCAGTCCATAGTATCCTCAGCATCTTCCTGTAGAGCCACATTTCTGTTACTTCTAGTTTCTTCATCTTTGAGGAGATTGTCCAACATTCGCTGCCATACAGGAGGACTAGTATATATAATCGAATTTATATAATTAGGATGATTAATTGTTGTGGACGACACAATTATTTATTCAGTTACAAGTTTTCATGGTGTTTATTAGCAAAAAAAAATATTTATAGGCAATTATCAAAGGACAATACAATGAAAGTCTAATGTATGTCTACTGGAATTAATGTACCAAGTGTTACGAAATATTTTATTACATATTATTAATATTATATCAATTCGATTTTCTGAATATTGGACATTATAAGGCCTAATGAAAGAATAATATATTTGTATAGATATGGAACTCTCAAGGATGTTTTCAAAAGCAGGGTTCAGAAAATATAGCTTCGTAAATCCGTACATCGTCTAGCCAATCTACTACGCTGCCACATCGCTCACTGGTGCCACACATAGGCGGTTTTATAAAGCACTTTCAACACTAACGAGTGGCTGGGAAAGAAATTGCATGCGTGCGTCAATAACACAGACTTTGTCCGGGAGATTCGTCTTTTTTTACAGTAGCTGAAAGCGACGTGGGGGCGTTTTGATTGACGTGGGAAACCCACATTTTCTTCCTCACAAAGGAATAAAACGAATATTAATATAGATTATCCAGATTTAATGCTCTGAATATTGGACATTAAAAGATACAATGAAAGCAAAATGTTTATAGACAAGAATAATGGAAGAAAGGAATACAAAGTCCTTTGATATAGATTATCATCAATTAAATCTATTTTTCGGAATATTGAACATTCGCAGATATAATTAAAGCAAACGCAAAAACGAAGACATAAAAGGAACAAAATAAAATTTCGAATATATTGTGTCTAGAAATTTGCAGATTGTCTCAAGTGGAACTCATAGATATGATCCTTCGCTAAAGATGCTGGAAAAATGGTCAGTTCACTGTACCACACCAGTAAGTATCTGACTTTTCCTTCCATACGTTTACAAGATCCAGCTCTAACAGAAAATGGAGGACTGATGACATATCTGGGGTGGAGTTGGTCAATCTTCTCGTTCAGTACCTAGATGGGTCACTGCTTCGGAATACAAGGTGCTTTAAGCTTGGGTGTGTGGGTGGTGTAATGAAGAATGGCTCAGAATTGTTAATCGGAGAGCAGAGATCCAATTCGCTATATTCACTTCCGCGCATATAATTTAGAAAATTTATGAATTCACCACTTCTCCCCGAGCTATGGGTTAATTAGTAAAACATATAACAAAATCCCAGCAAAAAATTAATTCTTACAATCTAAAAATATTATCTGACTTTAAACCTGCAAAGGGTTGATAAACCTTAAAAAACGAATTAATCAATCAATCAAGTAGACCTCAAGTGGAACTTGTATATACGGTCCATTGCCGAAGATGATGAGAAAATGGTCTGTTCTTTGAATTACTCCAAGAAGCACTTCATTCATTACAAGAATGACATCCTATAGAATATTACTTTCATATGCGATTTGGATCAGACTAATCCTTAGTTTCCAGACATTTCAGAATCGTTTACGCGTCTTTCTTCAGGAATGCTTTATATTCCACCCTCCCACCCCTTTCCCGACAGATGCAAAATCCACCGTTTATTGCTACTTCAATGCCAAATATTCAGACGAGCTCCATTCTTTACAGCGACCAGTTCTTACCATTTTAGCAAAGACACGTTTTGCTACTTACACAGGGCTGAATCTGAGTAACGCCATTTTGCTTTCTATCTGCATGATTGATTCTAACTCCGAAGAGAATGACTCGTTGTCACTCCTCGGGCTAACATTCTCAGCTTACATCAAGTGGAAAGACTATACTGTATCGATTGCTAGTTCAGCTGTTAGAAAGTTGATTCACTGTGTCAGAATCTTACATAAGTCCACCATCCATCCATTCTTTTGCTATATATCATGAGATTCTTGATAAAATTCAAAAAAGAATCAGCAATATTATTGGTGGTAACTTGGCGTCTCGGCTTCAGTCAGTTTCCCACCACCGTAAAATTGCCTCCCTGTGCCTTTTCTGTAAATACTTTCATGGTAATTATTTGGATGGTCTCTTCGCTATGGTACCATAGCGAAGTACTAGACTGGTGATGAGGTCTCATCAATTTACAATTGTATTTGCTAAATGTAACCGTTAGTTTTATGATAACAGTTTCTTTTCTCGTACTTCTCATATGTGGAACTCGCTTCCGTCTCTTTGCTTTCTGACCAACTTTGATCTTCAAAAATTGAAATGAAATTTCAATCGTTATATTCCTGATCACTCTACTAATGTTCTCACTCTTTCATAATGTTTCCCTTTCCTAATACTTTCACACCCACTAACCCCCTTGTGTCTTAGTGGCTTTAGTGCCATTAAAAAAAACCAAAGATATAGAGAAACGAAGCTGTAGCTATTAATTCTTGAATTTGGCTCTTTGTATTCGATCCGATTAATTCTTCCCTTGTTTATAAGATTCATGATGTCTTTTTGCTTTTCCGCATTTCTTCTTTATTTATATTCTCGGTTGACATAAATTAGAAAGACAATATTGAATCCATCGCTCGGTCATCTGCTAAATAAATTTGTTTAATGTGTCAAGCTACACAATTTTTCTTTTCAGATTCTATTTTACGAATCTATGTCTACCATTCGATCATGCTATTGCTGCCACATATGGTCATGTGCTATATATTTAGAGATTCTTCATAAAATCCAAAAAAGAATCAGCTATATCATAGGGGATGATCTGGCATCTCGGCTTCATTCACTTTCCCACCGCCGTAAAATAGCCTCCCCGTGCCTTTTCTCTAAATACTTTCATGGTAATTGTATGGATGAGCTTTCGCTATGGTACCTAGACTTCATGAATTTAAGAGCAGTACTAGACTAGCGAGGAAGTCTCATCAATTTACAGCTGAGTTGGATAGATGTAACCGGAAGTTCTATGCTAACAGTTTCTTTTTTCGCACTTCTCGCTTGTGGAACTTTCTTCAGGTCCAATGCTTTCCAGTCCGTTTTAATATTCTTAAATGCTTAAATGCAATGTCAATCGCTATCTACTGTCCTCCTGGTTACTCTTTTGTTGTTATCGCTCCTTAGTAATGTTTCTGTTTTTAATTCTTCCACACCCAGTAATTCGTTGTGTCTTAGTGGCTTTACTGTCTTGCTTGAGGTGAACCCGTTTAAAGCAATCTTTTGGCAAACAGGATATTCCAATCGGAAAATTTCTTCGCAACTACTGTGTAGATGCTTTCTTGAATATTACAATTTTAATCTCTTTATATCTCGGTTCAATCATTATCTACCCGTCATATCCTCGTCATCTTCATTTTCTTCTTCTTAAGTTCGTATCGCACGCCTCATTCAGTAACTCCCTACCTTATGTGACTGTCGGGCCTTGTGTTGGGGGAATTTTAGTTAAAACAAACAGACTAAAACTGTCGACGAAAATAAAGAACAGCTGAAGTGATAAGAAATTATAGAGAACATAATCTTGGTTGATTTCACTCTTCCACTTTTCTAGAAATGGATTCAACTAGATGACGTTTTTGTGACGTAATAAGTAAAGAGGCGGTGTAACTGAGACAATGTCAATTTACCTGTTGTAACCAAAGGACGAAGTGAGGATGTAACAATATTTTTTTTCTGTGGAATGCGTGTTAACTCCAGAAAGATGAGCTACTTTTTCTTCGAGGTGGACACTTCTGTAGAGTTTTTTTTTCCGGCAGTAGTAACAAAACCATACAACGAATATGTGGACTGTGTACAAATATTAGCCGCCTGTAAAAACGGTAGGCGTCTAAGATGATTCAGGTACGGATGCGTTAATTTAATGCATTTAATGTAGGTACGCTAATGCGTTAATTTCCCAGTTTCATTTCAAATTTACGGGCATCAAAATCGTTTTATTTTTACATTGTTCGGACTATCATCCTCATCTTTGTTGCCATATTTATAACAACGTTTCGGCCGTTGTACGCTCCGGCTTTCTTCAGGTGGTTGGAACGTCGAACTGAAACCTTTATTTCGATCACTGGGGTAGACTTTTCTAGTTCCACGTGCCATGTTTAATGGATGTCAGCTATCAGTTATCCCCTGTTAATTCCCCTCTCCAAATTCTGACCGCCTTAACTAGGTATTGAACTCACACTCTTTAGGTCATGTCACTGGATCTAACCAACGCCTTTATCCACTGTGCCATGTGTCCTTGGCTAGAACAGTCTACTCCAGCGAGCGAAATAAATGATTCAGTTCGACATTCCAACCACCTGAAGAATACAGGAGCATACAACGGCCTCAGCGTTGTGATAAATATGGCAACAAAGAGAGGAGATGACGACTGACATTTCATTTAAATTTTTAAAGATCAAATTTGACTGGGAAGCAAGAAATCGAAAATTCCATAAGCGAAAAGTTTGAGAAAAGAAACTGTTAGCATAGAATTTATGGTTACGTCTAGCTATTTCAACTGTAAAATGACGGGACCAACAGCCAATTTAGTACTGCGCTTAAATACGTAACGTTGAGGTACCAACGCGGAAAACTCATCAGAACAGTTACCAGCAAAATATTTCTAGAAAAGTCACGCGGAAACTATATTACGGTAAGGGAAATTGAAGCTGAGATACCTGTTTAGGACTAACAACATTGCCGATTCTTCTTTGGATTTTGTCAAGTGAAATTTAGATGCATAAAAAATTCATGTCTGAAATCAAAAAAGAAAAAAAAAAAAAGAAAAAAGAAAGCACTGAATATTTTAGTATATTCTATAACATTTAGAAATTCATGTCGGAAATCAAAAAAAAGAAAAAAGAAAAAAGAAAGCACTGAATATTTTAGTATATTCTATAACACTTAGAAGATGAAACATTCGGCGAGACAATCAAAGTAAGGAAGAGTAATCAAAGTTGGGAACACGAAAAGTAAAAATAAAAAAAAAATAAAAAAAAAAATTAAAGATTTCGGTAATTTAGTTTGTGAGGTGTTATGTTAAAAATCCAAGACTCGCCACTATTTTATGTTTACAGGAAAGAAAAGAGAAAAGGTGTTAGGCGAATGAACGCTCTGTAATTACAACTCAGCAAAGAACAAAACTTATTCTCTTCTGTCTCTGTTGTTGGTAATTATAAATACAATCATAGAGTATGTTCAATGTAGGTTTTATAATGTCAACCAAATCATTGTATACAGATCAATAGATATTTGGAATTAGATTTTTGATCAAAGATGAGTTTGATTTTTGTCTGCAATAATTTCATCAACATTCTTCGGGTTAATGACACGCATTTTCATCACGACGTAGACATTCTACGATCTCCCCAATGCAAACACAGAGACTGGTCGTGTAACGTCGCTTTATCTGTTTGTTATCTATTATTCTTGCATTGTGATCTTTTACACACACAGAGACACACACACACACTCACACACACACACACACATATATATATATATATATATGAAGAAAAAAATATATATATGTCAAGGTATTGTCCATGTACAATGTTAATATTATTACGTGTTGTTTTTTTTTTGTTTTTATTAATAAGGCATTCATTATTTGACTGTGTTTTGAAAAATGAAAACATTTTATAAAGCATACAACAAACTGTTTCTTATTTAACAGTTAAAATAATAGTATTTTTGGTCATTGTAATTTATTCCACCTACTCTAATCCTATATATATATATATATATATATATATATATATATATATATATATATATATATATATATATATATATATATATATAACAGTTAATAAGAATAATATTTATTTATACTTGTCACCCATGCCCTCAATGCCTTGTTAGTCTTAAATCTTCCAAACTTTCTTCCTCATTGTTTCCTACAAATTTCAACTTCTTCTTCATGATCTTCTTTTTCTTCTTCTTCTTCTTCTTTTTCTTCTACTTCTTCATGTTTTTGTTCTTCTTCTTCTTCATGTTCTTCTGTTTTTCTTTTTCTTCTTCGTGTTCTTTTTGTTCGTCTTCTTCTTCCTGCTCTTCTTTTTATTCTTCTTTTTGTTCTCTTCTTCATGTTCATATCCTTCTTCTTCTTCTTCTTCTTCTTCTTCTTCTTCTTCTTCGTCATGTTCTTCTTCTTCTTCTTTTTCTTCTTCTTTTTCTTCTTCTTCATGTTCTTTTTGTTCTTCTTCTTCTTTGTGCCTAAGGAAAGTGGACATTAAAAAGAAAATGATTCAGAAGACAAACATTTTCCTCACGACGTAGACATTTTACGATCTCCCCAATGCAAACTAAGCTTGGTCGTGTCGTCGGCTTATCTGTTTCTTGTTATTCTCTTATTCTTGTATCGTTTTTCTGTTCATATATATATATATATATATATATATATATATATATATATATATATATATATAATTAAGTAATTCATCGAGTCTGAAAGAAAGCTCAACAGAATGCAGAAAGCACTGGACGGCCGTTTCATCCTATATTTGGGACTCATCAGCAGTGCGCATCCTCTACCAAGAATTGAAACCCAGACAGTTAGGTTATCAAGCAAACGTCATACCAAGAGTTGGTATAACTTCCGGTTCCTGTAGAATACACACGAGTCTTTAATAATTTAACTGGCCTCCAGTAACAAGTGGCACAATTTTAATTTGGTAAACACACTATTTTCTTTTAAAGTAATTATCGTTTTAGCCCGTTTTCATACAATATTGAAAAAATCAAGTGACTGGAATTATTTTAGTAGAAACGTAGCCGAGTGAATAATGTGTAAAAAGGATAAAGTTTGGTGGAGAATCAACAAATGGATTGTTTGTTTATTTAGAAGCCGTGCATTAATGATTATTGATTTTGACTTGAACAATAAAGTTGAAGCAGTTAAAAAAACTAAAGATATTAACATCCTTTCCTATTCGAGTTATAAGTTATCTCCTTGTTAATTTCCCGCTGAAAGTTCTTCACTGCCTTAACCGGGTATTGAACTCACACTCTTTGGGTCCCGTCACTGTGCACAGTGGATAAAGGCGTTAGTTAGATCCGGTTAAGTGATAACTGGTATCCATTAAACATGGCACGTGGAACTAGTCTACCCCAGTGAGCTATTCTACCCCAGTGAGCGAAATAAAGGGTTCAGTTCGACATTCCAACTCCCTGAACAAGGCCTGAGCGTACAACGGTCGAAACGTTGTAATAAACATGGTAACAAAGATGAGGACAATAGACCGAATAATGTAAATAATGAAGATAGTCTGGGTAATTATTATTTTTCAGAGATTGGAGGTTTACTTAAATACCTTTATGACCTTTTGAAAAATCAGGACTTTTTCACCTCCTTCTAAAGTTGTACTCAAGAAAACATCAGATAGACTTTTAAAAGTTTTTTTTCTCCGGAAACAGTGTACATTTGGATCAGCACGAAAAACAAAGCGTATATCCAAGAAAGAATTTCGCTGTTCTAAAGATACAACCGGAATCGAAGGTGGGAAAATGGTAAATGATCCCTCATTACTCGCAGAATATTTGCAAGCAATAAAACAATTAGAGACGATTTCGCCGTGAAAAAAAAATCCTTCACCATATTCTGATGTGAATACAGAATATAAGAGCCTTGAAGTAACTTTAAAAAACCTCTCTCTCATTTTCTCGCGGCTGGGGTCGCGAAATATTTTTGGACCAGAGATGAAAGACATCAAACACGGAGAAGATTAACTATTTTTACTAATGTCGACATGTACTAACCCTCTAGTGGAGTTTACCCCCCCCCCAATCACTGCGGAGCCATTTCAGGCACGAAAGAGAACATGTCTACATGGCTGAAAAACCTTTTTCTCTATCTATCAATCCCACGCTAGCTCTGCCAATCAAAATTGACTTCCTTATTATGTGTTACATCTGACCACGAAAGTCAACTTCCAAAAGTCGGAGCTGAGATACACTTTCCCCTAAAAATAATAGTCTGATTTAATTATGTAACATAATCTCTATAAGGGAGTTCTTTTATTTAAGCATACAAGTGTAGGATATTAAAGAGTATTTTCAGGATTGTACGTCACGTAACTGAGAATAAATCTTTCTGAAAATTCGTTGAATAGTCTTTGCTTTCTTAAGTCTGTATTTCGAAACAAAAAATAATCTGATTAGTTTGCTTTTCACTAAAAAAATTCTCTTATTTTTCTGTTGTTAGTAAGGTCTTGATTTTTAAGAAATCTCTGTTTTCATTTATATATATATATATATATAAGACATTTTTTTATGTTTATACCTTCTTTTTATAGATACAAATATTTAAGTAAATACTCTGTAATAAACAGTATTAACAACTTTTACAGGCCTGTATGTCCGAGAAATTTTCATATAAAATATGCGTCCTCCGACAGGAATCGAACCTGTATCCTATATGGAACTGACGGTGGATGCATATTTTCTATGACAATTTTTCGGACATTCAGGTCGGTAAATGTTGTTAATACTTTTTATTATAATCAGAGCATTTACTTAAATATTTGTATCTATAAAAAGAACGTATAAACATAAAAAAATCTTAAATAATTGTCGGACTTTGTCCATTTCATCATGTGTATATATATATATATATATATATATATATATATATATATACTGCTTAATGAGTATTTCTTACAAATTGTTGTCATCTACTGATAAATAGAATAATGTTTTAAAATTATTTCTATCGTACGATCACATTATTGTCATTAAATTATATATTTTACTGAATTGAAATAAGATTTTTGATGTTATTTCTTTATCAATGAATCTTACCTATAGACGACAAATATGACTTCATTTCGAGCAATAAAATACATCGTCTTTGAATATTTATACTTTAAATCCGTGAAAAAATGTATAATTTTCTTAATACCGATATTGATAATGGTATTTTTTTCACAAATTTAAAGGTTAAAATATTTGAAAGCGATCTATTTTATTGCTTAAAATGAAGTCATATTTGTCTACCATTATCATTATCGGTATTAAGAAAGTTATCGGTAATAATGCCTGTACTGGAATGTTCGATATTATAACATAACTACATTTGATATAATCGTCTTCTGTCTACAAGTTTGTAGATCAGATACTGTGTAATTTACTGAAAGCGTAATCTAAATACACGGAAAAAATAAAGAATAAACAAACATTTTATAGATCAAACTTAAACTTATTATTTCGATATGAAATAATGTCTTCTACACTACAGTACACTGTCTTTCACTTTGGCAATCAGATAATGACGGTGACAATAAAACAAACATACTAAGCAACAAAAAACAAAAAAAACGAAAATAAGCCGGAGATTCTTCATCGTATTGATGTTGCAGTTTTCAGATTGTGATGAATGATAGAGGGGCGTGAATTCTTCTTCCTTGCTTTTCTTTGGTTGATAAGGATGGAAGCAAAATCGGTTCTTGTCTCGTCAGCATTTAGCGTGAACTTGTATATCTGAGACCAAAAACCAAAAATGAAACGAAGCCGAATTATCTTCATTCCAATTTTCACGTTTGCATTGTCTCAAGACCGGTACACTGAACAGGAGAAACAATTAGGCGAGACAAAATACCATCAAGTGTATACAGACAAGATAATGCTAATTGGAAGACTATTGATTTTTTTCATTACAGATTATAGATAGATAGATAGATAGATATAAGTTCTGAGACTGATGTTATGAACTGAAAACTATAATACATATCAATTCGGCATTTAATCTCCTTCGATATATATATATATATATATATGTTACCTCTCCGTCACCAAGACACGTTGGTTCAGTATAACGTTTGCGCTATATCGTAACAGTCAGGGTTCGATTCTCGGTAGGGGATGCGCACTGTTGATGAGTCCCAAAAATAAGACGAAACGGCCGTCCAGTGCCTTCTGCACTCTGTTGAGCATTCTTCTAGACTCGATGAATAAATTATGGCTATTCAGATCCCCACTTAATTTATATATATATATTGCCAAGCACAGACAGACTATTCCGCTGTATCACAGCTGATAAGTGTGGCTAGAGTCCGCTGGCCTCAGGCTAGGATCGAAACCCGTCTGAATTGGCGTTAGTCGGAGATTTTACCCCTAAGCCGTTGGTGCCCGGCACGGAAGAAGGTGAATTTAAGCGTATTTATTTTTAGATAAACACACAGTGACTGAGAGAATTAAATTCGATTTACGAAGAGTCATATATATATATATATATATATATATATATATATATATATATATATATATATATATATATATATATATATATATATATATATATATATATATATATATGCAGCAATTTTCATTAATGCATGTTTCATCAAATAGTATAGACAAGTTTTGTGTATTTATTTTAAGTAAGTTGCTTTCATATTGTCTGATAAGCTTAATAACATTATCATTGAAAAACAAAAGGAAACCACCATATTGATACATGTTTAAATCCAATCTAAGCTTTCGGCTTACGTAAGACATTATCAAAGATGACAATTTCAATAAATCATACAACGCAGGGACGAAAGAACAATGATAGTTTGCCTTTGCTGCATGAAAAATTTCCAAGTAACGACAAACTCGTATATACGAGACGCGGAAGCGAAAATCGCGTGCCAGCTCGTGACGTCACACATGACCACGCGAGAATGAAAAATATACTATATATATATATATATATATATATATGTGTGTGTGTGTGTGGTGTGTGTATATGTGTGTGTGTTTGTTTGAGAGAGAGAGAGAAAGAGAGAATGTGTGTGTGTGTACTTACACTGATGTGCTAAATATAGAGGATTCCTCCAGCTTGTCGACGTATAAAATCTCGGCTTGATATAAATTTGCCAAGACCCCTGGTGAGATGGTTACCTATGCTGTCTTTAGTAACTGTCTAGACTTTCCCTGATATTTGCAGATACATAATCTTGCGTTCAAATTGACCTCTATACTACGTCCAATAAACCTTCGATTGGAATCATATCGTACCTTCTGAATGTAATGTTGATATCATTTCAGACATTGTCGTTTGTCGGTTAGTGTAAAACATTCTCGACAGATGCTATCGTTAAGAACGCAGATTGTGCTGTCTGTGGTTTGCGGTAATGCCTTTCATCAGGTACCCCAGGTAAACACTTCAAATCGAGGGAGGACAAACCCACAATCTCAGAAATCGAATGTAAAATCAGTCTGGCACTAACTATTATGTTCTGTTCGAATGCTGATAATTTTATATCACCTTGCCCTGAACAGCCGAGATTTTGTTCACACCGACTTTCCAGACATTAGAAAAAAAAACTGTGCATTTCTATGGCGTCAAGGGAGGTAAGCATTACATTACGTTTAAATAATCTTATCCAATGGCTTTTGGCACTTCTAAAATTGTATTGAAAATTGTATTAGAAAGACAGACCTCAGACATTTCTGTCCGGGAATTTAAATTAGACAGTGGTAAAATTTCCAATAATAGAATAGAAAGAAATAAAAGAGAAATACACTCTTATGTGATATCTGTTCTCCTATATATTATGGGTGCGTGGCCAAGTGGTTAGAATGTTTGCATTCTGACCAAAAAACCCGAGTTCGAATCTCATCATGGTCGATTTTTCAGGAAGGCGACTTGTGAGTGAAATTGGGTAAATAGAACGCTTGGGGTTCGATAGCTGAGCTAGCACGAAGTCACAAGTCATCGTGACCGAGGTCTTGAGTGTGCTAGATAAAACCGTAACTTAGGTCTGCTCAGCATAGTTGCAGTATAAATCACAAGTAGGTACTGTGGGTGTTGAATAAACAGAAATGCGTCGCCCTAGAAGATGGGTACCTACGAGTGGCCAGCTATAGTACTATATGCTAATATGTCAGTGAATGCTGAGACTTGAAGCATCATAAGAATGGTTCTACAGAAGGATACTGAGAATACCATGGACGGAACAAGTGAGCAACAACGAAGTTTTAGAGAAAATGGAAACTTATACTTGACATCAGGAATTGAGTGTTGAAATATTTGAGGCATATAATGAGTAAAGACGACTTGGGAAATCCGTTACTGACAGGACAGATTGAAGGCAAGAGGGATAGAGGAAAGCAATGCATAACCTATTTAGTGATTTTGAGTAAATGGATGTCGAAATAGGGTTTACGAGAAATATCAAAAAAGACAAAATTTATTAAGAGCTACGAAGCACAGGAAATTGTGGAGAGCCATGATCGCCTATGCCCTGAATGGAAACGGTACATAAAGATGAAGATCTCTTAGGACAGATTGAAGGCAAGAGGGACAGAGGAAATCAACACAGAATCTACCAGGAGAGCCTGAGTGAATGGCTCACGAATCAAGATTGGAAGAGATGACAAAAAGACAACATTTATTAAGAACTATAAAAGACAGGAAATTGTGGAGAGTCATGATCGTCTATGCCCTGAGGGGAAACGGTACATAAAGAAGATCTCTTAGGACAGATTGAAGGCAAGAGGGACAGAGGAAAACAACGCGAAACATAGTTAGTGAGATTGATTAAAAGGAGAAAAGACAGGAAATAGTGGAGAGCAATGATCCTCAACTTCCTGAATGGACACGGCACATGAAGTAGAAGAATTATTGGTACAATGCCATTTTTTAAAAATTTCTTTTCACCTTTGTCTCCAGCTAACCAAGCCCGTGACGAAGGTTCCTCAATTCTTGAAGTAAAAAACAAAAAAGAGAGCACTACTTGATTTAACTAATTTAACATCGAACTTAGCGTTATATCTTGCCGCCAGTATCACAAGTTTACGGCCATATCACGTTGAAATACCGGTTCTCGCAAGATCACCGAAGTTAAGCAACGACGTGTCTGATCACTACCTAGATGGGTGTTCGTCTGAGAATACTAGGGGATTTAGGCTAGGCTGTTTGGGGGGGGTGTAATGGATAACGATTTGGAAATTGGAGAACCGAGTTCCAATTCTAGTCGGGTTCTTTATATTTAATTATGCGCAAATATCTTTGAGAAAGGTGTGAATCCACCTCTTCTCCCCAAAGCCATTGTTTAATTAGTAGGACTTTGTATCAGTGGATCATTATTGTCTCAGGAAAATTCATGCAATCTAAAAATATTTCCTGGCTTTAAATAACCTGCAAAAGGTTGATAAGTCGTAAAACACGCATCAATCATTCTCACACTGAGCTTAAATTCATAAAGTCTAGGTACCACAGCGAAGGGATCACCCGAAAATTTACGATGAAAGGAAATAGAAAAGGCACAGGGAAGCTAGATTATAGTGGTGGGAAAGTGACTGAAGCCGAGATGCAAGGTCAGGACCAATAATATTGCTGATTCTTCTTTGGATTCCATAAAGAAGCTTTAAATATACAGCAAAAAAGAAAATTCAGATGAGTCAAGTGTAGAATATAAGAAGAATTTGCGAGCAAAACATTCTGCTTATGAATAGAAGTTAACATCTCAAATTGAGTGAAGGGAGGAGGTATAGATGACCTACTCTTATTTAACACATCGCTTTATAGATATAGAAGACCTACTCTCATTTAACACATAGCTGCTAGTAGTCGTGAGAGTGAAACTTGTTAGAAGCTATGAAACAAAGACTTCGCCTCGACTTTGCGGACATGTTTACTCTTGTTATGAGCAGAAATCGAAACTGTCCCGCTGGAACACCGGGAACAAGTGATTCCTGTGGGATATTGTGTCAATAGAGACCCTGTGTAAACAAAGGTGAAAATTGCGTCTGGACTTGATATTTTCAAGAAGGAAGAAAAGCATGATGCCGGCTTTGACCAAAGAAGAATCCTCTGTGGCGCAATCCTGAAAAAGATGTTGATTAGATCCAGTGACTAGACCCAAAGCGTTGGGAGTTCAATACCAGGCCACAGCAGTGATGAACCAAAACTTGGAGAGTTGAGTTAAAGGGAAATAACAAAGATATCCGGAAGAGGCATGGCACGTTGAACTAGATCATTCTACCCTAGCGTACGAAATAAAGGTTCAGTTCGAAATTCCAATCACCTGAAGAAGGTCGGAGCGTACAACGGCCGAAACGTTGAGAATATGGCAATGAAGATGAGGATAACAGTTTGAATAATGTAAAGTCTAAAAAGGGAGTTTAAGAATCTTAATCGAACGGTCATCTCGAAGAAAGTATACAATGCATGTGACTTAATAGAGTTTAAACAATGCCAATACTTTAAACTAATCCAATAAATATGATAACGAACCCGCTAAAATGAAAAGTGAAGAAACAAAATAAGAAAGAAATTAAGTAAATAAATAATAAAACGATTAAAAAACTGTACGAATATACATATAATCACAATTACAATTTAATAATAATAATCACTAACAAATAATTTAATAATAATTTTAATAATAATATTAATAATAATATAATAATTTAATAATAGTAATAATCAACGACGAATGAGTTACTAATATTCTTAATAATAATAATAATAATAATAATAATTTAGTAATTAATACTTAGTTAATAATAATCAACGGAGAATAATTTAATAGTAATAATCACAATTGTAATATTAATAATAATTTAATAATTATTAATAAATTAATAATAATATTAATAATAATTTAATAATTAATAATAATTTAATAATAATAATCAATGGTTAATAATTTACAAATAATAATCTTAATAATTGTTATAGCATACCTACAGACGATAATGGGTATGTTCCTATTCACATAAATACAGTAGTAAATACTGTATGTTGGTCTGCAGTTGCAGATTCGTCTCCATCTGTGCTGGTCAACCTCTCTGATTTTTGTTTTTTTTTAAAGCAATTCGCCCCAAGCAAGGCAGAAGTGCCACTAGCACTCGGGGTTACAGAAAGTGAGATTAAGAGTAAAGAGGGGGGTGTTTGGGAAAAGGATAAAGAGAAGGACAGGGATCAAGGTCAAGGCATCAGGAGATGTCGATTGACATTACATTTGAATATTTGAAAATTATAGCTATCAGGGGAGCAAGTGATAGGAAGGAAGTTCCACTGACGTAAGGGACAAGATAAGAAGCTGTTAGACATGGCTACATTTAGTCGTTTCGACACTTAAACGGAGATGCCAACCTAGTAGCACGCTTAAATTCATGCAATTTGTTAACCAGTGAAAGTAGCTCGTCGGAGTACTTCTCATGAAAGTACTTGTATCAAAGACAGAGGGAAGCCACATAACCTCTGTGAGATAGTGACTGTAGACGGGATGCCAAATCAGGACCAATCACGTTGCATATCCGTCTCTGGATTTTGGCGAGGGCCTCGAGATGATCAGCGGGCGCACCAGACTATATATGGCAGCAGTACTCCATGCAAGGACGAAAGGTTGATTTGTAGGTTTGAAGGATGGACTCTGGAGAGAAAAACCTTCTAGCGTGACGCAGAGAAGCAACTTTCCTTGCGATAGATGAAGCTATAGTTTGAATGTAATCGTTCCACTTCAGGTCAGTGATCAGCGTGAGACCAAGCAGGCGAAGAGAGGCGCTCTCGTAGAGTTGGACATCAGCCATCCTGATGGGAGACAGGGGTTTCTCTTTGGTAACTGAGAGCAGATTTGTTTTAGAGGCATTAAAATTTACAAGCCTTTTCCTGCCCCAGTCAACCACAGATTGGAGGTCCTTCTCAAGGCATAAGGACAGTTTAGTTTTGTCAACGATGCCGGATCTACTATTAATGCAGGAGTAAATGGTAGTGTCGTCAGAGTAGATGTCAACTGTGGGAGTTGATGTCATCAGGAAGATCATTGATGAAGATCAGAAACATTATAGGACCCAGGATAGAGCCTTGGGAAACGCCGGGGTTCGTGTGAAAGGAACTGGAAGAGAACCCTTTTAGGACGATCTTAATTTCACGTTTTGACAGGAATTATTTAAGTCAAATAATCGTCGTGTAATGCCGTATCCCTGAAGTTTACGAAGAAGGCCAACGTGCCAGACCCTATCAAATGCTTTCGAGATATCTAAAGCTACGGCTTGAGCTTCTCCGTTATTGTCAAGTGCTTGGTATAGAAATTCAGTTATGGTCGTGAGGACGTCAGCGGTGGGCCGCGCAAAGCGGAATCGATATTGCTTGTTTGAGAGCAGGTTATGGGATATAAGGTGCTTGACCACTTCGGCGTTGATTAATGCCACGAAGAGTTTGCCGAGACTTATAGGACGGTAGTTAGATGGGCCACTGGAGATCTTAAAAACAGGGTTAACAGATCAGGACTTCCAACAGGTTGGAAAGCAAGAGTCAGTGAGGCAATTTTATATAGTTTGGAGAGGTCGGGTGCTAGTTCAAGATCACATTTCTTCCAAAACCATCGATATTTATGTCAATCAACAGAGCCTCAGTTATAGGGGTAAAATCAGGAGTCGAGCGTTGAATTCGATGAGAAATTCCAATCAAAGCATTCAGCCTTATCAGCTGAGGAAGTCAGTACCTCAAATTGATTGAATAGGGGAGATATTGAGATTTGCTGTTGTTCATCACGCTCTTGTAGAGCCGCCAATAATCTCTAGAACCAAAGTGACGAGATGCAATATGTTGTCTCATTTTTCCAGC